>JABWPP010000047.1:17166993-17331993 GCA_016920855.1 Puya raimondii | reverse complement strand
AAATTATAAAATTTTCGTGTTCACATAATTAACTATAATTCTGAAGTGTAACGAAATTGGGAAAGTGACATCAATCAATAGAGATCAAGTTGTGCCATAGCTGCATAAAAAAATTGAGAGATTCTCCTATACACCACTTTAATCCTGTTCGTTAATTTTATTACAATGAACGGCTATGATTTACTAAAGCAAAACTATTGACCTGCTATATTTTCCCCGGTACCCATTAACCGGTACCCTATTGAGGGCCTTTTGGTCATTAAGAAATCCACTTTAGCTATATTTGTGAGGACAATTTTGGACTTTTGGCCGTTTATGATATCTAGTCTAGCATTAGTCCACAGCTCTCACCCTTATTCGGCTATGCTTCAAAATAGTTTTGTTAAAAAAAGAGATTTGATTGAATTTATAAATTTTTTATCAAATTTAATAATTTTGAAAAAATTGAATTAGAATAATTCACAATCAATGGAGTTATTAAATTTAATAAAATTTTAACCAATATAACAAGAATAATTCAATTCTGAAAAATCAAACCAATAGCGCTAATAGAGCCATCAAGATTTAAATTAGATCCAAATTTACAATTTAAATTGATTAATATTTAATGCTGTTTCAATATTGAATTAATAATTTAAATTTTATTTTCAAAAATAGAAATTTTTTATTTAAATAAAAAATAAAAGTTGGGTTTATAAGTACAGTATAAATTAAACTCGAATTTAAAATAGATTAATATTTTTGAACTTTTATGTTACTTTAATATTGAATTAATAATTTGAATTTGAAATTTGTTACCCATTTAAAATTTAATTTATACTATAATAAGTATAAGGTTTAACTCAAGTTAAGTTTTAATTTCGAATTTAGGATTAGTTACTTACAAAATTAGCCACTATCTAATTTGGTAAGTAAAAAAAATTAAATAAGGAAACAAAATATTGGAAACTATTAATTTGGTACTTTGTTAGCATGTTTTTTTTCCAACATTGTCCTTATAATTGATTTTAATTGGTAACCTGTTGAGTATGTCACTAATATTTAAAAGTCAATCATACCCTTAAAAAATAAACGGTTAAATTTAAATGACCCGGTGTATTGAAGCATTACTCAAAAAAATTAGTTTTGTTTAATGGTATCTCTTGGTCGTCTTAAATTAGGGAAGTTACTTGAAAAAGAAATTATTATATACCACATAGGATATATCTTAAATCAATTTTATTATACCATTCTCTCTACTCATCCACTTAGCTACCTCTCCTTCACTACCCATCACCTCATCTGCTTATTTTAAATTTTCGTATAATGATGATAAAAAATTAATCAAAGATAATATAGTAATTTCATATATTAAAATGATGTTTTTTAAAAAAAATTATCTTTATATTTTTGTCCAATATGAAAGTATTTGATTAGATTAATCACACATAAAATAACTATGGCAGAAAAACTCTCTTAAATACATGCTAAGACATATAATTGGATGTGGTTAATCTAATATGATAAATTTCTTTCTTTCTTTTTTTATTCTTTTAACAACATGATGTCTTAATATCTAAATCTAAATTATTAAATATGATCTAAGCCTCTAATAAAAACTCATATTTTTTGATAAATTAGTACTTGAAAATTAGTCTAAAGTATCACTAGTGTTTTTTCTAAAAAAAATTAAATCTATGATTCAATATATTTTAAAAAAGAAATAAAAATTTATTATTATGTAAGTATTTTTAGTAGTCTAACTTATATGTAACAACTTAGATTTTTTTTAAAGGGACAGATTTGAAATTGTTCCATTTTAAGATATCTATAATTAATTTTTGAAAGCCTTGTTGTATACGCCCCACGCATGCAATAATTTCTCCAACCAAGTAGCTGATGTGAAATGAAAATATTTTGTACAAAAATTAAAATCAAACACATTCCATATTGACTAAAATTTATAAAACTAATGTATTATATTATTTTCTCTTCCCTGAAACTAATTTTCTCCCTTCCTTATAAGATTTTTTTTTATTGAAATAAACTAATATACAACTGGCCAAAATTTATAAAATTTATCCATTTTGATCTTGGTATCTAGTTATTAAAAGTTTTGATTTGTTTATCCAATTTCTCAAATTATTTGACTTGAGTCATTTGATGATTTTTTTAATTTTAGAAATTAACTATACTATTTACTTTATAGGACTTGATTAGAGCATTTTCTATGATTTATGTGACTGTTTTTCGATTAAAGCAAACGACATTCCCAAATTTGTAACAAAGAAATCATTAAATAGTTGGAATCAAAGTAATTTAAAGATTAGATAGTAAATTGTGTTAGATCAAAATAGTCCATAATTTTAATAAATTATATACATTTTAAGCTAAATAATTTTAATAACCATTCAGTAGAACATGGATCAAGAGATATTATTACATGCAACTGGTGTGTAAGAGTTTATTCAATCTGGAAATCTAATCTATTTTATCATCTATTTTTAAGAGGTTATTCAATTTAAACTAGCATACATTAAAAAAATTAATTTTTAGATCGTTTGGATTTTAAAAATCTTGCCTGACAATGTGGTTTGTCAATTAGACAACCTGCTTTCAAGAATAGCATGATAGCATGAAGGGTGGTTGTGAGAATTCGAATTTTTAAATTTTTGTAAAATTTGAATTCTGTGCTTTTCCCTCCCTTTACTGTGTATTTGAGCTGTTTACATATATGTGTACATGTATAGGTATTTATATATGTATATATATAGTATATATTGTGTATTTAATATGTATTTTAGGGTTTTGGGTTTTTGTTGCGGAGAGTGAACGGCTTAACGGCGCATTTCGGAGTCCGATTCTGATGATCCAAAATGGTAGATTCGATGTCTCAGCAGTGCTGAACGCGATGGCATGATTCGTTTTGACATGCGACGGACGGATCAAAAGTTATTGCATGTTCTTCGCTGAGAGGTCGAATTGTACATTTTGCAGTTTCGCGATCTGGACCCTGTTTCACGCACCATTTTGCGTGAGATTGCTTGTGGAGGGGTGTCTGGGCATTTTGTTCCTGCTGTGAGAGACCCAGGAGCTATATTCTTTGTTTGAGGGGTGTTTTTGCAATTGTGCATGTGAGTATATGTTGTGTGTGTGTGTGAGTGGAGAGAGAGTGTGTGATCTCTTCTCTTCTTCTTCTCCCTCAGCTCCCCAGCTACCTCCCCGAGCTCCGCCGGCCGCCGTCGACCACCCCCTGGTCGGCGCAACCCCGGCCCTCCCCACCACGTTGAGCCGCCTCGCCGAGCTTCTCCGCGACGAGCACTCTCGGGCGCGGCGATCCGGTGTCCTCCGCCGCCACCGACGCGGCAGCGTCGGCGACGGAGCAGAGAGGCTGCCGCGCGGCGGGGGAGGAGCGAGGTATTCGGGTCATGGGCGAGGCGGAGGCCGAGGAATGGGGATCGGGAGCGGGAGAGAAGGGAGGAGAAGGAGGAGAAAGAAGGAGGAAGGAGAGGGAAAGAAAATGGTGTAATTGGTGGAAGAAGAAGAAGAAGAAAAAAATAGTGTAAATTCTTTCGAAATAGTGCAATATTTTTCTAAAGAGTGTAATTTTGGCCGAAAAATAATGCAAACTTCAACTAAAGAGTGCAACTTTAACTTAAAAAGTGTAATTTCATTTCAAAGAGTGTTACACTATTTAGGAGAATGTTGCACTATTTATGTTTCTCTTTTTTTTTCTCTTTTTCTTCTTTTCTTCTTCCTCCTCCCCTCCTCACCGCCTCCTTCACCACCGCTGCGGCCCCGCCCCTTCTCCTTCCCCTTCCCCTTCCCCTCTCTCCTTAATCTCCTTAATCTCCTCCTCCTCCTCCTCCTCGTCCCTTTTGATCCCTCGGGGGAGAAGCCGAGGACGCAAGC
Source organism: Puya raimondii (assembly GCA_016920855.1). Lineage (NCBI taxonomy): Eukaryota > Viridiplantae > Streptophyta > Magnoliopsida > Poales > Bromeliaceae > Puya > Puya raimondii. Next base: position 17,328,102 of record JABWPP010000047.1, on the reverse strand, counting down.
GGAGGGGCCATGGCGAGCGCCGCGGAGTTCGCGGCGTTCGTCGAGGACGGGCTCAAGCTAGCGAAGCGGATCGGGGGCTCGTCGCCGCACCGGCCCCTGCCGCGGCAGGCCGCGGGGATGGAGCCGGCGACAGCTCCCAGCGGCGCCCATGGTGCGGGGTAGGAGGCGAGCTCGCGGAGCCGTGCCGAGGCGCAGCTCGCCGCCGCATCTGCGCGCGGGGGCGCGGGGGGGTCGCGAGCAGGCGTGGGGGCGGGGGGGGCTCTGGGGCGCGTGGGCCGCGCCGTCTTCTTCGCAGCGGGAAAAAAAAAGAGCGAGAGAAAAAAAAAAGAGGAGAGAGAAAAAGTAAGAAGGGTATTTTGGTCAGTTTACTGAAAATCCGGACCGAATCTGCAAAATCAAAAATAGCGACCCAATTTTGCAAAAGCCCAAAACTAGTGGATTTTTTATGCAAAAAGGCCTTATAAGTACTATGATATTGTTGAATGTGTGTAGAAAATAAAGTGAAAAAAAGATGTTAACTTTAGAAATGAAGAATTAAAATAGCCATTTGAAGCAGCAAACAAGTGAATTAATAAAATTCAAATGGAAAACTAAAGCTAGTCATAGTTGAAATATAAATGTATGACTTTTCAAAATTTCAAATGATGCATTCAAACACTAATTATCAACTATATAAACTAAATCAAACTATATATGGTAATATATATTACCAATCAATGATAAGGAAAGAATTAAAAGTATACCAGTAATACAAATTTCTACTTCGTAGAATCTACTTGGTCCACATCATCATCCATTTCATGTGTTAGAGTATCTAGTTGGTGCGGAAGTGAGGATTCTTGAGTCTGTTTAGGGCATTGTGTCGGTACCTCCATATCATCCTCTATAGAGCATAGCTTGAGCCGTTTCTTTGCGATTCCTGCATATAATGTTATGCATATTATTGATAATAGGAAAACAAGAAATTAGTAATGACATTAGAAACTACAACTTTTATAATAATAACAATCCTATCTTTAATTTGCTTAAGATATTGAAACAAAATCCCAAAACTATAGCATGCCATAATTACTTGTTTTAACAATTAGTCTCAGTTAACATTTGTAGATCATAAAGCTTACTTTACTTGTTAGAGCAATTGCTTGTATAATCATTATCAAACTCGGAGCTCTCTATGTATCATCAAACGCGGGGTGCACGTGAGTGGGGAGGGGGGTTAATTTGATCGTGTTCTTTTTAAAAAAAACTTTTTTTGTCCCTATGGGAGGAGTTGGGCTGGGTTTTCGTTGGGCTGGGTTTTAGTTGAGCTGAATTTTAAAGGAGATTTTTTTTTTCTCGGGCCGGGTTTTGGGGGTATGCTCAATCCTCAATATGACATAAAATTCTAATAAAAGAACCATTGAATTCATTGATCAATTGTTGTTCAAGACTAGAATAAATTTGACATTAACAAATTTAAACTGGACAAAACTTATTTTTATATTCTTCTTTCTTTTGTATATTTAGATTCAACAATGTAGCTGACTAGTTTTGGTAAGATTATTTTTCTCTCTATTCCTAAATTTTTATTTTCTGAGTTAAAAATTTTAAAATTAGAATGTAAAAATTTAATCTAATTTGAACTAAACTATATACCTACGGTTTAGAACTGTTATAATAATTAGTTAAAATCGCTGCTAAAATATATTTTTGCCAACGCTTGTGTCACGTGTTACTAAAATAACTGTCACCACAAATCAACTTTTTTATAGTGGTACTCCGGATGTTATGACTCAACTGTTTCTTTTCTTTAATTTTTTTTTCCTCGAACGCTATTTTTTTCAAATATAATAAAAATATTCAAATTTTGAATAATTTTAGTTTAGAAAAATCTATCCATAACAAACAAATAACTATAAATATCTTATAAACCTAATATTAAGAGTTTATACATAAAAGTTAGAAGCGATATTTTAAAAAATTAAAAAGGCTTAGAAAAAGTGAAAAACAAAAAAGGCTCGCCCACAGAACTTTATCCAAATCATACTGGACCACTCCGTGGTTCAGTTCAGCAGCGAGATGGATGTGGGTACATTCACCAGACCACCATGGTCCACATCTAACTCTTTAAGGGATACTTTGGTATTGCATTTTCAAGTGTACTTATCTTTATATTTTGAAAGATTCAAAAGTTGCCGCGGAGGACCTTTACCTTACTCCGCCACCACAAAACTCAAAAGGTTGTCTTCCTTAACATAAACACCCAACTCTTTCTTCTTATAATTCTGTAACTTGGTCTCTTTTGACAGATTTCATCAGGTGCTCCAGGCAGGAGCCATTCGGCTAGATCTGCAGCGGCCTTGGCTTCTGTGTCGCCAAGGCCTCCTATCCGCCTCAAAGTTCCAAAACCCTTCATCACCGTCTCGAAGTTGGAAACTTCGAAACTGTCCTCTCCAAATTCTCCGAGACGACCACTTCGGCTATGAAAACAAAAGAAGCCGAAGTGTTATATATAAGAGATTCTCCAAGAAGATCTCGAAGCCACCTCCTAGTACTCCGCCGATCCAACCTTCTTCAACCCCTGATCCTTCTCCTGTTCTGATTGTTAACTCTCCACTTCATTCCCTATCGACAGCTGTTGAGGATGAATTTGACCTTTTCCTCAATCTCCTCGAGATTGATGAAGCCGAAGGCAGAACAACCGAAAAAGACTCTCCGGCCAAGTCTCCTCCAGCATTCGACATTTCATCTTCAGAACTAAAGGAGAAGGTCTCTGAACTTTTCGGCCTCGCAAAATAAGTCCCCTATGGTCTTCAGTCAGATCCCTCCAAACTCCAGTGTCTTGAAGAACTCTGCTCCACACTCTCCAGCGACTCCTACAAAGATCAACTGCCAATCTTTGAAGTCCAACTAATTCCCCTCATTAGCTCTATCTCGGCTCAACTTGATTAGGCCAATTCCGCTTCGACTAAGATTAAAGCCGCAAAGAAATAGGCCGACGACAAAACAAAGCTCGTCATAGGGGTCCGTAAATTAGTTACGAGCAGCAAAAAGAACAAGAAACAAATTTCTACGCTTCAAAAGAAGATTTTGAAGATTAAAGAAGAACTCTCGGCACTAAACAATGAGGTGGGCGCACTCGCCCAGAATAAAAATCATTATAAAGAAATTGGGAGTTCGACTAAGAAGAGAAAAGAATTGGTCGGAAGAAAGTATCCACTGAACACGAGAAGACTGAGGCCAAAGGCATTCTCAAAGAGTTGGAGAACACATGGACCGCGCTCTTATCCAATGGAATCTTATCCGATCTTCCATAGCTCATTTCTCTTTTCTTTTTTCTTAAAACAAAACATGTAAAGTCCTATTAATGTTGACCTCGGCCGTTTTGTGTTTCGGCTTGAATGTAAAGAACTATATTTTTCTTTCACACTTCTATTATTTTGGTTTACTTTGAACAATACTCCAGTTTATGAATTTCATTTCTTGCAACTATTTCATCACTAAGTGAAGTATGTAATTTTCACTTGTAGCAATCTTTTTCATAATTTCATAGTCGAGCACTTATCATATCATACCTCATAAACCTCTCGGCCTTAGGCTTCTTAATCCTTCCATATTTTACCCTTCTCGACTCTCCAACGTAGTAGGATAATCGGCCTTTAAATAGCGTCTATTTGTCGACTTATCCACCTCTTGTCCTTCCAAGGTACTTAGACAATAAGCATTCCCTTTTAATACTTCTAAAACTAAATACGACCCTTCCTAGTTCGGCGGCCATTTTTCATAAGTCGGAATTTTCGGCTTAAGGTAAGACGGTACGCCAAAGTAGTCATCTTCGGTAGAGAACTTAGGCCGTATGCGTTTGTTGTATGCCCACTTCACCTTCTTCTTATATGCTACTAAATGATCTAAGGCATCCATTCTCTTACCCTCGAGATCTTTAAGTTTCATATTCATAGCTTGCGAATAATCAGATGAACTAAGTCCAATTTGTTCGATAACCCTCATGGACTTCACGAAATCTCCACTAGCAAAACAGTATCATAACCGTACACCCCAAATAAAAGCTGTAATCCCAGTTGCGATTTTCAGTGAGGTTCGGCAAGCCCATAACGCAATATTTAGTGTTTCATGCCACTTCCTTGGATGTTTGGCTACATATATTTAAGTAAGAGAAATGATCACTTTATTAGCCGCTTCGGCCTGATCATTAGCTTGTGCACAATAAGAGGAAGAATGTAACATCTTTACCCCACGACTTCCCAGATAATTTACAATTTTTGCACCTGTGAATATTGTACCCTGAGCAATTGTAATCGTCTTTGGAATACTAAGATCTACTTTGACTACTAGTAATACTAAGATCTACCTTATTATTCCAAGTGTCACACTTATGCTGTACAGAAGTAGAAAAACTATTACTTCCACGTATATGTACTAGTGATGCAGAGAATCCTTATTCCTACTATTTTAGTCTAACCATCCAAATATTATTTTTTTTATTTCTGAAAATAACCCAATCCTCAGCCAAATACAATGTCGATTTAGTTCTTACTCATTCTATAAAATATATTTGTACTAGGAATAAGTAAGAACAACTTATTCTCAAACCAAACAGTATCAAAAGTTTCGTCAGCAAAATTGGGATGTTGAGTTGCAAAATCCTTACACTTTAGCATGTCTCACTTATATATTTCTCTGGATAAAAAAAAATAACATTAATTTTAACCATGCATTTAAATACTGTGTCAAATATATCCAAAATTTTAGTTCGCCAAATGTAGATGCAAAATTTCATTGTAATAAGTTGACCTAATGCAAAAAAATTTATTTTTGAATATCTATCTAATCTATCATTGTATAATAGTTCAAAATTTGTGAAAAAACTTCAAATAGCCAACGCATGGTTTAGCGTATTTTTACTTTACCACAGTATTAATTAAAAAGTGTCACTTACTATCTTGCGGGTTTTTTTTAGCGTAAGGACCTCATGGTAAATCGGGCAGCAAAATGATGCAATGTGCGAACCATAAGTTGTAAAGTGCTATAGATTATAAACAATAGAATGACAAAATAGTATATTAGTAACCTTTTTTTTTTTTTTTTTTTGCTTCAGTATCCAGGGAATTTGTAAATTGTATCATTATACAATCCTATTTAACACCAGTTCTTTGAGATGAAATAAGAACAAAATTATAAGATAGCAAAGTAACCGCAGGACGACAAATTGCAAACGTACTAAAACACATGCAAGCTAATTAAAGTTTTTCTAAAATTAGTTACCAAATTCTGTAGTAGTTTATTTCTTTTTTAAGCTCACGTGAATCTTTTGTTCCAAGTTGTTAACCGGCCAAAAACGGGCCAAGGGTCAGTCAAGCACGGCCCCTAGCCCAGACAGCAAGCGTCGGGCCGTGTCGGGTCAGTCAACTAACAATATGTCTTGAGCATTATAATTATAATCATGTGTTTTTATCAGAACCAAACCAGTTAAAATTGGAATGGTCAATCAAGTCACACCCTTAGATAATTTGGGTCGAGCCCTTTGATATTGTAAAGAAAATTCACCTGCACAATAATACTTCCATCTAAACCTCTGTTAACGCAGCTGCCAATAAGCCACTAACAGATTTTGATTTGAACTCGCCAAAAGGAGTAAAAAATAGTCAAAAGTTTAATTTAAACTCGCAATATAGCAGTTCGAAAAATATTGTGCCAAATTTGTAGGCATTTACTGAAGGGTGATGCTACACCTAAAAGAGCAAAAAATTAAAGACAAAACTTCAGAAAACATAAAAATTTGATCCCAATAGCCTTAGCTCCGCATCATCTTCTCCTGAATTTCTTTGACGCCTTTGAGTTCTTGTGAGTTATAGCATGTTTTTCAGCCTCTTCATCATCATCTTCGACCCTTCTCTTCCTCTTCTTGACTTCACCTCCCTTTAGTTTCTACTAACATTGAAAAAAAAGAAACACTTAAGTGCAGTTGTACAAATTTAAAATCCAAAACAACAATGAAATTTCACACATATAAGGAATACAGCGTTAAAAAGATCGCGTCGAATTGAGGATGCAACTTCCAAGGTCTCCAAACTATTATTCATTCTCAGGATCTAGGTAGAATACAATTTGTGAAGCAAAAAGTCATTGGTTATGGGAGAAGCAACATTCAGAAATAGAAAAGCAAAAACGATGGATATTTTTATATCTGAGAACGTCCAGGGTCGTAATTAACGAACCATCTGCGCAATTCTCCTGGCATCAGATACACGCTCCAACAACACTAGAACTTCTTCTTTCTTTGCCTGATATTCGGGGAGCTCTTTGCCTGGTGGAATAACATATTATAATTAGAACGGGACTCTAATTTCATGTTACAAATGTATCCGTATGCACACACGTATAAAAACAAATCAATGTGCATGCCTAAATATGCTCACACATACAAATGAACCTCCAAATGTGTCATTCCCTGATATGATAGCAAGGAGAAGATCACATACCAATAAGTTGTTCTATCTGTCGGTACCACTCGACCTCATATTGATTCACCAAAGATATAGCCAAACCAGATCTTCCAGCACGTGCAGTTCTACCCACACGATGGATATAATCCTGCAATTACATTAAAAATAATCACAACCGGCTACTTGAAAGGTAAACAAGGTCATTACAACAAACATAGTAGTATAAGAAATCTAACTCTAGTAAATAGGATCATTACAACAAACATAGTAGTATAAGAAATCTAACTCTAGTAAATAGGATTGAGAGCCAGTAAGAGGAGAACAGAGATACACTATTCACAGGACCATCCTACTTCTTTGTAGGGCTGTCAGCAAAGCCGGTTGTCTGCGAGCTAGCTCAGATTCGACTTGTAATAAGCTCAATAAAGACTACGCTCAATTGTCTCATTACTAAACCAGCCGAGCTTGAGCTTAGCGTAGGTTGCTCATGGCCGGCTCAATTAAGCTCAAAAGTATATAAGATGGAGAAATTTATAGTAAAAAACATTGTAACATTGTAATATTGTAATTACATGCAGAAAATCTTAATTTGTTTTATTATACAGAAGAAATAATTTAACATGTTACAATAGTTTAGCACTTCATCCATAATAAAGATTCATAACAATAAACAGCTGGAAAATTTCTTTTAATAGGCTGTATCATAAACAAACAGTTCGTGCGCAGCTCACATTCAACTACTAGTCAGGTCGGCTCATTTGGTAAGCAAGCCAAGCTTGACATTAACTCACTCAGAGTTAGACTTCCTAACAGCCCTACTTAGCGTATCAAAGTTTTACAAAGGTTGTCGAGTAAACCTAGATAACATAATTCAAAAAGAGTGCAATGAATAGACAATTCTGTAATCACAAAGTAGTTGAAATTACACTGAAGTATGAAGATTCTTAGTTACAACACGGAAATGGAAGTTTAATATTTAAGTGTAGCGAACTACCCTAGGAATTTAACTTACGGTCCTGTTTGGATACATGAATATCTTGTTCCGTTTATCCCCTTAATTTAGTCGAGAAGTTTGTATATTCGATTGATAAGAAGTCTGATAAAATGTTTAGAATGAGTATCATATTCGTACTTCGAGTCATTTTATCATAATAAAATAAATCACCTCGTAGCTGAAATATGCTATCCTACCACATCATGGACAGAAAGATCTTCGAAGAAGCAAAAAAGTAAACTCTTTACTTACAATCATACTAGAAATCCTTATACAGAATAAGTTATCCTTGGATAACTTGCTCCGACATCCAAACAAGGCCTACAGGTATTAAAAAATAATATCCACTAACTGAAAATTTCGAACTGTACATAGTCTGGAAGGAAACATCGAGTGTTCCCGGTTATCAAAGCATGTTAAACACATTGCATAGTGCCCAAAAAGAACCCCAAGCATTTACAGAAACACAGGCATGCAGACATACACATTAATTTTACACAAATAAAGCTGTCTAAAAATACAGGGCCAACCAAAATAATATTTATACTATTATTCAGTTCTACACATTGCACCTGGCAATTAATGAAAGGGTCCCAGATTATCTCCAACTGACTATTCCTTACTATTGTAAATGGGTTGAAAGAAAGTCCCATAAAACTCGTTAAGCTAGAAGTTCTATTAAGTAAATTGGTTAGAGTAGGCAAATTAATAGTCAACAACAATTGGACTGAGCAAGTTTTATTTACTATATTACTGGTCAAACAGTTCATATCACAGTTCGATCTCCCTCTTTTGACCATTAAGAAAACTAAAAATGCTAAACTGTAGTACTTTATAATAAGTGCCAGATCATATCACAGTGGAAAAGAAGTGCCAGAGTTCCAGAACAATCTACATCACCAATTCCAAGAATAAAGGTATGTCTTCCAAATGAGAAAGTCTATTAGAAAGCAATACAAACAAACTCCAAAGAATCAATGAAAAATCCATGTTAGCTAGACAAAAAAAAGACCTTGGAGTTTGTTGGGATGTTATAGTTGATCACCACATCCACAGAAGGTATATCGAGCCCTCTACTAGCCACATCTGTGCAAATAAGTATATTACATTCTCCTGACTTGAACTTGTTTAAAGATCCCAACCTCTTAGCCTGTAAAGTAGTTTAGCAGAAATCAAGGGTTAGCTGCTGTGGTGTCTTACTCCACAATTGACAATGAAATATATAACTGAAATCATTCAAATATTCAACCGAAATAAACTACTACACATCACAAAATAAAAACATGAAATTCTGACAAAAATGACACCTGGCTCATTTGACCGTTAATTGGAATAGCGTTTAACCCAAGATTGCGCAGAATAAGAGCGAGAAGCCTTGCCGACTCACAAGTGCGTGTGAAAACCATTAAAGTGCTTCCAGACATCCGAACCAAGATGTACACAAGATAACAATCCTAAATAGAGAAACAAAAAAACAAGTTGGTGATATATAGACTAGTCGATGAAGTGAAAGAGAAGAAAGAAATAATATAATGTGGTTTTGTGAATATGACCACAAAATATTAATGATGTTCTAGGCAGCAATAGAAGTTACATCATGAATTGTACTACCCTGTCTAGGTATATACTGCTATGTTCTGATAGCCAATTGAAAATTACTCGCAGGTGACAAGTCATACAACAAGCTGCATATAACAGGCCGCTACTTGTCTTCACCGCCTTCCACATCAATATATTTCACGTCGCTACGTTTGGACAAAGGCTAAACAATAATAAACAAGCACTATGGTGCTTCATGATACATTATATAAAAAAATTTACACTATGTCATCATTCACCAATAGGTCATATGAGTCATATGGGTAGAAACGCTCTTCAAACCTAAGAATAAACAAGCACTTCATCTGTTGTAAAAAGCAACTAGCACCATGACCGAGTGAAAATCACATAATGCCACTTAAAACCTTTTCTTGAATTATCAATAACTCAGTAAAGCAGACTTGACAGAACTAATGACCCAAGGGAACAAGAAACAACCTTGTATGTCGCAGGAATAAAGAGATAATGTTGCTTAAGAGTATCAACCGTGGAATACTTCGAGGCTGACTCAATCTGAGATAGTTTGCAAACATGATCATTAGCATAGAACAAGAATATTAACAGGTTGTGAGTAAATGCTAGCATAAATAAGGCAATGTTAGAGAAGAAAGGGAGCACACAAACCTTAAGGGGATCCCTAAGGCAAGCCCGTTGAAGTTTGCTGACCTACACCCAAATAATAGTTGTTTAGATCACTGGTTCAGATTCAAAATTGTCCTAAACAGTTACCTCTCAACCACAAGCATAAAAATTACATGCCAAGGAAATTATGATTGTCTATATAACAAGATAAACAGTAGAGCAAGCCAATTATCAGGGGTCAATACTAATTATTTGCACGCACATTTAAAGCATGAATTTAGGATTTCTTACAGATAAAGCTTTGCATAAAATTTAAAGATGAATTGTGGATATGGAATTTGCACAGTCAATGCAACAATAACATATAACTATGTGTTCAGAAAGTAGAGGCAGATATTTAAGCTGACTATTTCTAGGCAAGACACATCTAGTCTAGAGGTGGAGGAAGAAATATTTTATTTTGTCCACATATTTAACCAGACTAATTTCTGCCAATTATTTATTAAGATATCTCGAGTTTCGTCCAGTACGTATGCATTGAAGAAATCTCACACACAAGAAAGAAATTTCTCAAGCCAAACCTAAGAAACATAATCTCTTGGGAAAAACAAGGAAGCCCATATTTAGCTCGTCAAAAGAATGTAGAGAAACTAAAAAACAGAGGCCCAGGACTGGTTTCTTAAAGATATGAATCCAATGTAGGGGCAAGCCCCTAACAGTTGGCAACTTTATAATCTTTCATTTTCTTTGTCATGAACCTAGCTTTCCCAATCTCTATCTCCACTGAATAAGGAAAGGGGACAAACGAAACTTGCAAAGTTTTGTATCATCACAAAGACGCAGAAAGGAATGATTGCATAATCTTAATACTGAAAAATGAACAACATCGAAAGGGCTCAGAACATAGTATGAGTCCGATTCATTAAATTGACATGAACACATTACTTCCTTCAATACATTTCTTCCCAAAATTCAGGACAGAAAAATTCAGATACCATACTTCAATGAAGAGCCCTATGTGATTTCCATCCATAACGACAATAGTTTAAATGTAAAAGACACATTAAAAAACACTCTAGCCTGATATGTTCTAAACAGAAGAGAAACATGCCTAGCCTGATATGTTCTAAACAGAAGAGACACATTAGACAAGACACATTAGACACATATGTTCACACAAAGAAATAATAATTTATCACAGTTTAAATTTTCTGCAAAGAAGAAATGGAAATCTACAACCGCAAGAGATACCTTCTTAGTCATAGTAGCCGAAAACAGGTATGTTCGTCTTTCTTTAGGTATAACCTTCAAGATGTCATCAATAGCTCTCTCAAAATCCATGTTAAGTAACCTATCGGCCTCGTCTAGGACCTGTTAACCACAAATCATATTAGCGAAGCTGCATCAAGGCACTTAATACTTCAGCATGGCAACTATGGGATAGAGAACGGCATTTTATAGAAGGTAATGGAAAAGACAAGACATACTATCAGAATAAGGTCAATAGACTATATATTACACTACAAACAAGTGAATGACAATTAGATTAGACGAAAAGATCGAATATTCAGTTGTAAGAATGAATGACATAGCATCATGTAAGTTGAGTTAATATAGCTAAATCATTCATGTAAATTGAGCTAATATAGCTAAATCATTGGGAACGATAATGACATATTCTTACTTTCTATTTATTGCTATTACTAGCAATCTGTGAGCCATACAAGCTTAAAATGCATCATCATCATAGTGATGGTAAAAGTTAAATTACTCTCAGTTATATTGGATACAACTAACTTTATTCTCTTAAGGTATAGTTTGGTTCGGGAATAAGCAATTTTAGGCTATTCCTGGGATAGGTACAACTCTTGGGATAAGCAGGAATAAAATTGATTTTGCGTTTGGATGAAAACTGGGTTTTTCTCGAGAATAAGGAAATTAGAGTTTGGATAGTTAGATTGGAATAGTAAGGATAAGAATAATTATAGTTTTAACATAATAACATTTTATCTAATTAATTAATACAAAATATTAATTAAATAATAATTCAACTTATTTAATTTACTAATTAATCATGAATATTGCTAAATAACCCTAAATGTTAATTAATAAATTAATTAGTAATTAATAATTTAATTAATCACGAGTAATTTAATAAATTAATAAATTGATAAATAAATTAGTTAATAGCAATCAGATAGTTAAATTAGTCAGAATATTAATTAATTAATCAATATAAATATTGATTATTGAATAAGTACACTAAATAATTAATTATTTAATTAGCAAATTAATTAAAATAATAAATTAATTACTCAAATAGTTAATTAAAATATTTATTAGAGTAATAAATCAAGTAGTTAATTATTTATCTAGTTGATTAGCAAATAAATTAATATATAATACATTAATTAAATAATTTTTTATTATTAATTTACTAGAAGTATAAGGAGAGGAATTGTTGTTCCACCATTTTGGTGGAACAACAATTCCACCCTCTTAACGGGTTATCCTAGGATAACCCGTTAAGAGGGGAATTGGCAAAAAAAAATTTTGTTTGGGGATAAAGAGAGGAATAAGGTCCTTATTTCCCTTATTCTCCTCTTTATCCTTGAACCAAACAATGCCTTAAGTTCAATAGTAGCAACGCAGGCTGTAGTTTGGATGACTCATCAATACGAACAAACTCATGAAGAAAGATACTTATAAACAAACAGGACATCTCATACAGTGGGGGAACACCCCACCCCAACCCAAAACACACACACACATGTCCCTACCCCAGCCCACCCCAAAGAAAATGTGAAATAGCGTGCTTTCCAACTTTCCCTTAGTATGCTCTAAGTGCAAGAAAGAAAGAGAGAGAGAGAGAGAGAGAGAGAGAGAGAGAGAGAGAGAGAGAGAGAGAGAGAGAGAGAGAGAGAGAGAGAGAGAGAGAGAGAGAGAGAGAGAGAGAGAGAGCATTGGTAGAAAAGGTAGTACAAAGGGTTTAAAGCTTATTTAATTATTTTAATTTAACTATTTCAACTGCTACTTTCTACTCTTCCATTAGGTACCTAATTAGTAAGCCTTTTGAAGTTCCTAAATAGAACACCTAATAAGAGTAATTTATGTGCTCAAAGAGCACAACAAGGTGCTAAATTTTGCTGGACAAAGGTCTTAAAGTACACTAAATATTCAAGGCAAGCGAGGTCTATTTTTTTTCCATTTAGCATGTGGAATGGCTGTAGTGTTCCAATACAGGGAAAAAAAATAATCATCACAGGTTATCATGTTTTCAAACTTCCTGACCATTGGAAAATCAGCCAAATTGAAGTACATTTACAAAATCTTCATGCTTACTTACCAATTTCTTATTATAAACTCTAACTTCAAAGTCAACTGATTAAGCAAATTACAACATATTATAGGGATCTATGTATTATACATTCCACTTACATGGCAATATACCTCATAAATCACAAGTCAATACTAGGCTATAATGTTGAGGATGGACAGTATATTGCCTTTCTTTTTTGCAAGTCATGCTAGACTTTATAAATTAGAGGTTGATTTCAGCTGAATAGCGGAGCTAAAATACAAAGTGATAAAGTTTGAAGAAAAAATAAAGTAAAAAAGCCTCACTATAGTTCATGTCTTTTCAATATACAAAAAGATAATTCAGCTTGTACCAAATATTTTAGTGCGCGAAGACTAAAACCCTTGGTGTTTGATAAATGGTCTAGGAGCCGCCCGGGAGTTGCAACCTGCAAGTCAGAGAAAAGATATAGTTACATGCATCCGAAGACATGTTTGCAAGAGAGAAAAAAACACGTCGCAGAGCAAAAACTGTAATTAGCAAGCCTTATTTTAGATCAAAATCAAAGCCACTTTCATAATTCTAAAATCATTTATCAGGAAACCTATTCACTTAACAACTATCACGAATACAGGAACGACGCTGGATGATGAATAAGGAAAAGAAGTACAATTAAGCATGTACAAAAGCAAATGCAAAACATTAGGCTTCTCTTATGGTAATAAACCGCCAAAAATCAATTTCACACTTCAAATATATGTCACAAGGACATCCAAGACAGCAAAATTATCTTTCTTACAAAATAAGATAAAGATGCTCAAATGAAATTTTCACTACGTTACTTGAAGGAACTAAATGTAGGTCCATGAGATTTTAAACAATTTAGAGAAAACTCCTGACTTGTCACATATATATATATATATATATATATAAAACAATGCTGCTATACTATCTATAGTATAGGGGCTCCGGTGCTGTAGTCTCATTTTTGACCTTAGTGAACCATAGTACCACCACCTAATAGTGAATCCTAGGCATACAAGGGCTAAAAAGTAGTAAACTTTTGGAATACTTTCCGTCAAGATTAAAATTTCTTATGTTGTCAAGACTCTCATATGCACCAATGAAATGAAATAGCTCATATCATTTTAAATGATAGCGCTTACTATAGCAAAATTTCGAGTGAACAAGGCAAATTGTAAATTATAAGGCACATTACAGGGAGGTCAACAAAAAGAATAAAAAAAGATAAAAAATAGCTGTGAGTGTCCATACAGCTTGTCCTAGAGACACAACCCTCCTCTCAAATAACACATTTGGGGCGATCAAGTCACGATTTAACTTTCCAACAAGTTTACGCAAGGCAATTTGTTTACACTAAAGAAATATGGAATTCCACAATTGCCACTTTCTGCTTGAATTCTTTCTATTCACTTGTCCATTTATAGCCTACAAGGCTCTAATCACATTGAAGTTCCATCATCCATGGAAATACAACCAAATTCCAACAAGCTTGCCAAACATAAACTACAATTTTAATAAATGTTTACCACAATATGGGGGCGTTTTGCGAGAGATATTGATTGTTGCATCATGTCAACTCCACCTACAAGCTGAAAACAAAGTCATTTTCCAATTAGAATATAGCGAAGCAAGAAGAAATCATATATGCCAGAAGCATCAGACTGTATTGCACTGAAATAAACATAAACAATCGAAACCCTCTGATATAAAACAATATACTATAGATTTTCATGGAATATCACTCATAAAATTAAACAAATTAATGGTAGTACTATAGACTGCATATACATTAAAAAAACTAGCTATTTCTAGTTTTAGGAAGCAGGATCATAGTTGAAAAGATTTGGTTCTGTTAGGCAAATGTTAAATTCAAGATAGGACCTTGGTGCGACTGCAACATTAAGAAGACAAGAGGAGTGGGAACAAATTCTCTAACCTATGACTAGACCACGAAGTATGAATATCATATCAATGATATTAAGGTTAGATCTTTACAGCTATTGTTCCTGAGTTACGATCTATTATATAACTAGTTACTTTGTCCAAAATCATCCTAGATGTAGAATTAAGAAAAGGCCTCTTCACGTTTGCCACTTTTGCTCCTAATAATAAGATCCTCATGTCTTCCTACGACGCCACTTTTGCTCCACCCACAACGCTCGTCAGCCGGGAAGCCGCGCTCTATCCGTTGTATGACCCTTACTCAGTCGAGACTCATATCACACTCCCGGCTGATGATTGGCTCCGATATCGACTGTGACGTCCCGCTTCCCAGGAGCTCATCCATCCTAAAACTACTCTAACCCTAACACGCTTAAACCTCTTAACCTCTCAGACCTAACAACCGCCCAAAATGCTATAACCGGGTTAATAAGTTTAGTCCTACTATACCTCATATATACAACTATTCTAAATCCTAAGGCCGTCACATCATGTCTTCGTACGTAGCAACTATAAAAGAAATTCAAGGGACATGCAGCATTTCAAACCGTACTAGAACTGAAAAAGGTATATTAATTGGCATTTTATATTTGCTTTTCCAAAAACCTCATATTCATGAAAGATAAAACACTTCAAAAAAAAAAACACACAAATCCACCAAATACTTACACAACAATCAAGAAAGGTTAAAAGAGGATCTTAATCATCCATATCGAACTACTCACCACGGAACACTTAACTCCTATTCCAGACCCTAAAGCCTCAAACTGCTCAGATATCTGAATTGCCAACTCCCTGGATCCAAAAAAAGAAAAGGAACAAGAACACAAAACAATCGAGTTAAAACCCTGCGAAGAGAAATTACTTCCGAAACCAATCCAACCGAGCGAGAACACAAAGACGACCTAGTCGGAGAGAGCACGCAAGCGAAGAACGGCTGCGGCTTCTGCAGGAGCGCTTGGAGAATCGGGAGCGCGAACGCGCCAGTCTTTCCCGACCCAGTTTGCGCCAGCCCGATCACGTCTCGGCCTGCCGGCAAACAAGGAGGTTATTAGGTCACGTAATATTCGACTTCGTCGATAACAGAACCGAAAGCTGAGCCACCTTGGAGCGCGTAGGGGATTGCCTCGGCTTGGATCTTGGAAGGGGTCTCCCACCCCAAGCTCTTGCAGGCCTCGACCAGTTCCTCGCACACGCCGAGGCCGGAGAAGGTTCTCGGACTCCCATCGTCCTCCATGATTGCGAATCTTAGGGCTTGGCCGGCCCCGGGGCAAAGAAAGTGGGAGGAGGAAGGTTGGAGAGGGTTTAGAAGTAAGAGATGGGCGGGGGCAAGTCGGCGGAGCAGAAGAGACAGAGGCGGAGGCAGCACGAGGAAAAACCAACGACGAGATAGCCCGACTAAACCTAATATTTGGTGTTTCCCTAGTTTTGAAAAATAAATTTGCATAAAAAAAAATAATAATAATTTTCGGCTTAATAAAGCATTTGACAATTTCGTTTTCAAAATCTGATTTTAAGTTTTAGAATCAGTTTTCTAATTTTCGAGTTCTAAAATAAGAAACAGTTAAGACCTGCTTCTTTAAATCTGTTAAGACCTGCTTCTTTAAATCTGATTATGATTTTGAACTCAAACTTTAAATTTTTATTTTTATATTAGATTCAAACTCTAAATTTAAATTCAAACTATAATTTTGAATTTTACATTTATATTTAAACTTTCAATTTTTAAATTTTAGATTTTAAATTATAAAATTTTAAATTTAAAATTAGATATTTAATTTTAAAAAATTTAAATTTAAATTTTAAATCTCAAATTTTAAATTTCAAAGTTTAAAATTTTATATTTTAAATTTAAAAATTAATATAAAATTTGAAATTTTAGAATTTAAATTAAATATATTAAATTTTAAAATTTTAAATTGTAATTTATAATTTTTAATATTTCAAATTACAAATTTTAAATTTGTAAAATTAAAATTAAAATTTATAAATTTATAAATTGTGATTTTAAATTTTAAATTTTAAATTTTAAGTTTTAAATTTTAATTTTTCAAATTTAAAATTTCAATTTTTTAATTATAAATTATAAATTTAATTTTTTAATTTTAATTTTTAATTTTAATTTTTAATTTTAATTTTTAATTTTAAATTTTAAATTGAAAATTTAATTTAGATTTAAAAATTCAAATTTTAAATTTTAAATTTTAAATTTATAAATTTATATTTTACATTTTAAATTTTTGTGCAAATTTAAAATTTAAATTTTTTAAAATAAAATTTAGTAAAAAGATTATTATATGCAAAAATAAAAAAAAAATTGCCAAATAGCTTTTTAAAATCACTTCTATAGTTTTTTAACCAAAATCAATTCTGCCTATTTTGGAAAGCTGTAGAAAGTAGTGCTATTATAAGAATTTTTTTTTTTGAGAGAAAGGCAGCACGCTACCCGAAATAAACTTAGCTTGAAATGTGAATCAACTAGGATTTGAACTCGGGACCTCGGATATCAACCACAAATCCCTTTGCCACTTGCGCTAGGGACGATCGGTATTATACAATATTACACTTTTAAAAAAATTTAGAGTGTTTGGTAATTTTATCAGATAGATAATATTTGTAATTGTACATTAGTTAGATAATATTAATCAGAAAAGTACTATAAAATATTGTAAATTTATAAAATACTATCAAAACAATATATTTTAATAAATTGTAATTAAAATATCTAACAAAAAATACATAATCAAAAGGGGTGTTTGCTAGGGGTGAAAACGGATCGAATATGGTCGGATATTTGACGAAACCATATCTGTATCTATATTTTTTTTTCCGGATACGGATTCAAATACGGATATATGTCGAATGCTAAATTTTTATTACCATATCCGCTAAAAACGGATTCGGATATAATCAAATTCGAATATGGATCGGATATATATTCAAATAATAATCTATAAACTTATATGAAGCCGCAATATTTTTTGCCACATGGCAAGTTATTCTTCATTCTCACTAGCTCATCTTCTAATTCATTTTTCTCATTAATTATTATTGTTCTAACATGCAACATCCACTACCATGAGGCATTGAAACTCAAATTATAACTTAACCACTATTTACATACGTTTTCCATGGCCCTTTAGATTCTCATTACGTGATTAATTGATTAATTAACTATGTTATTCATCAAAGTTATATATCTAATCTAACCATGAGAAACTCTTCGAATCCACTTTCATTAACCATTATTATGATTCTAACAACTTCCACTATCGTGAGGCATTAAAAGCCAAAATGTAATTTAACCACTATTTATATACGTTTTTGTGGCCCTTTACATTCTCATTACATTGCTTAATTGATGAGTGAACTACGTTAAGTTATATATCTAATCTAATATAATAATTATATATTATATTCGTTAATCATTATTATAGCTCTAACGTGCAACTCCCACTACCACGAGGCATTAAAAGCCTGAATATAACTTAACCACTATCTACATACATTTCTGAGGTCCTTTACATTCTCAATATATTGATTAATTGATGAATGAACTACGTTAATCATCAAAGTTATATGTCTAATCTAATATAATAATTATATGATGTGAGCGCTACCATTTTAATTGCACCATTACACTCCTATCACACACCCTACACAACAGCGAAGGAAGAGCTGAGGTGCTAGCATTGGTGGTGAAGGATGACGATCTTGGTGGCGGCGGCAGAGGCGGCAGCGCCGTCAATCAAGGCGATTGCGGAGATGAGGAGAAGGCTCAGAAGCTTTCAGATATGCGCCACTTTATACTTAATTGTAGAGTTGCTAATTGTATAGATGTTCTAGATATTATTCATTAAAGGTTATTTTTTCTTCTTCAATTTCTATACTTTACTTCAAACTATACCAAAACGTCTACAAAGAAACGAACTAAGCGTTAAAAAACATGAAATAATTTAAATATATCAAATGCATTTTAAGATCTATATTTTATCAACACTCAGGAAAGAAATTTAGACAGTATTTGAAAAAGAAGAACTAAATTTGCTTTAAAAGTCAAAAGTGTTAATACCCACGAACACTTTTACAAAATAATTTTTCAAAATATATTCTTGGATGGAATTATGAGAAACTCATCATAATCTGAAGTAAGCCCTTTGGATTTTATTATGTTAGGTCTTTTTTTTTTTTCTCTTCACATATAAGTTCTTTTTTTTTTTTTTAATGATTTCACTTAACTTCTTTACTATTACACTTATTAGGCACTTTCAATGAATATCTTGACTATTTGCAATGCTTTCTACCCGCCGCAACGCGCGGGTTCCTACACTAGTATATATTAATATGCACATACACAAAAAATTACTTTATTTTCCTACCTTATTTCCTAACTATTTATCTTCACATATAAAATATATAATTTTAATAGATAACTCATTATAAAATAATCGAATAATATAAAAAATTACCTTATTTTTTCACAGTATGTATTAATCATCCCTCCGTATCTTGATTAACAATGAATTAGAGGAGTAGACAAAAAAGATCGACTCTAAAGGAAAGAAATTTGGGCGGGACGGGCGGGCGAAATAGGGCCGGGCGGATTCAAAAATATAAATAATATAAAAATAATAATACTAAAGTCCAAATATCCACATCTATATCCGTTTTTTTCGGATATCCGAAAATTTTAACTCTCTAAAACTATATCCGTATCCATATCCGACCGGATCCGAATATTTTCTATCCGGATCCGGATATTATCGAATACGGATACGAATATTTTCGGATAATATCCTATCCGTTTTCACCTCTAGTGTTTGCGAGCCGAATTCCTAAACCGTTGACCCGGTCAACTGCTTGTTTCGAGAAGCGAGCAGGGAAGCGAAACAGCTTCTGAATTGTGACCCTCGAAGTTTGCGCCCATGACTATATCAAGCAATTCGGCTGAAGAGGGATCTGATCAGCCGAATTCGAAAGCCCTAAATATACTGTTTGGTCGGCCAAAATGAGCCGAGTGGTTTTAATATTGTAGAGAAGAAAGAGTCCAAAAGCTTGTTTGGCTAAAAAGAGCCGAGTATTTCCACGATGTATTAAGAAAAGGAGAAAAGGGTTACAGGTAAACTAATACAGGAAAATCTATCTTAGAGACCTACTCCTATAAATTTGCATAAAAAATCCACAAATTTTGGACTTTTGCAAAACTGGGCCGCCTTTTTCGATTTTGCAGATTTAGTCCGAATTTTCAGCAAACTGACGAAAATGCCCCTCGCCTACGTCCGCCCCAACCGTATGCGCTTTCTTGCTCGTATACGTACATTGTTCTGTACGGCGCCCGTCAGGGCTTTAAATGCGCCCGTACCAGGTTACGCAACGTCCCGTTCATCGGGACGCGAACCAAAGCGGCCCCGCTATTCGCCAGCCGTGATGTTTGATGTTCGGCCTTTCGAAATTAAAATATTTCGAAGCCAAAAGTGGGAATGAAAAAGGCGAATGTCATAATGGTGCAAAGCGTAGAGAAATAGTGCAACAACACTTCAAACAGTGCAGTGCGGGTCACATAATAGAGCAACATCCGCCGCACACAGTGCAAGAATTAAATGCGCCTGCCAGGACATTAAATGTGCAATTTGTTGCTCGAGTTTTGGGAAATAAATATTTTTAAGGACTACGCGCCCGCCCGACAACGGGAATAATAGTGCAACACCAAGAAAAAAGGTGAAACAAAGCTTCTAAAAGTGCAATGCGGGAGTAATAATAGTGCAACATCCGCCATAACAATGTAATAATAGGGGTGCTGTATCACACCAATTTGCACCAATTCGCATTCCGTCTTCATCTTCTTCATGCACCCTCGGTGTTTGCTAGGGTGCAAATCCACTCACTCATTAGTGTATTTTCGTTGGGCTAATGGCAGAAGCGTCGTAAAACTGTTATCGTCCGACCTATTCTCCGGCTTTCCCCTGCTTCGGCCAATAGCCCACTGTCTGCAGAAATACCGTCAGCTGAAATTGCTCCCTCAGCTCAATGCACTGTTCCAGCCGAGGACACTCGTGGGCCAGTTTCGACAAAGGCTCCTACTGAGCCACCTTATGTTGAGCAACCTTCTTTATCGACCGAGGTAACTCCTCGGCCCATCTTAATCGATTCTCCTTCTCCTCCTCACTCTTCAATTCCTGAAGCGGCTACCAGACAGACGGAGCAAGCGGCTTCTTTAGTTTCTCGTTCTAGATTTGCTTCAGCACTTGGATCGGCAATTTTGCAGCAGGATCGAGAAATTTGACGAGTGAGGCGCCATAAAAGAACACAAGCGGAAGAACGAAGGCGAAAAGAAGAAGCAAGCAAGGAGATAGAAGAGGAAGACCAAATGATGGAGATGATGGAGATAAGACAGGATGAGATGAAGATAGTGAAAGGAGAATGAGAGAAAAAAAAGAAGAGCAAAAAAGAAAAAAAACGAGAATGATACTAGAAGAGAAGAATATGAAGAACAAAGGGCCAGAGAAGAAGAGGAAAGACAGAGGGAGGAAACCGAGAAAAACAAAAACGAAGAAGAAATGAAGAAAAACGAAGAAGAACAGGCGGAGGAACCTCTCACGGAAATGCTTCTCACCGTCATCAGGGAAGGAAGTAGCTCAGTTCTCCCTACTGATCCCCTTATCGGCTCTTCTTCCAAGGTTATGACACCTGTGCCCGAAGAATCTACTTCCGCAAGTAGACCAGCAGATCCTTTGACCCTTTCCCTTCAAGAATTGGTCGCTTCGAGCCCTAAATCTCACGAAGAGGAAGATTTCTCTACTGCTGTTTCAGCTGACACTCAACAGAAGTTAGATGAATGTCTTCGATTGTACAGTAGTGATCTTCCTTTCCTAGCTTGGAATCTAGTACAATTTGACACACTTGTCGCACTTCTTATTGACCTTCTCGACCAGACAGACTTACCTCTTCCAGGTCGAAGCTTCACAGAGACACTCTCTGCCCATCTTTCTTCCTTCCTAGCTTAGCAGCAAGCGCTTATTGCGGAATTTGTGGCTGTGGATGCCCATTTTTCTCAAGTCGGCTCGTTTAAAACCAACGCTGCTGATGTAGCAACACCTCTGGCCGACTTCACGAAACAATATGGTCTTCTGCAAGATCAAGAAACTGCCATCCAGGAACACATCGCTCACCTTAAAGGAGAACTCGCTCAAGCAGAAAAAACTTTGGCTCACACTTCCGAAGCACGCGCTTCTCTGCAGATTCAGTATCAGGCCAAGCGAGATAAGGGGACAATGATCCGTGACTGACTCTCCCAACTCTACAAACTTCACCCTGTAATGAAGCGTAGGAAACATTTTGCCGACCTAGCACAACATCATCTGGAAGCCGAGTGGAATCAACTCAAAGATCTATTACCTTGATTTTTCCTTCAGCCTTTCATTTTACTTCGGCTGTAATATATTTTGACATTATTTTATTGGCTTTATGTTAATTTTTCTCTTTTTTTTTCGCTCTCCCACACAGATGGATAATACTTTCTTAAATATTTTCCATTAATCGGCTTGATATTTTTTTATCCTTCCAATGTCCGAAGAAAGTATATATTGCCTCTTGCCACTTCATACACTTGGATGGGGACCATTTTTCATAAACTCGGCCCTTTCGGCAGACCGGTAGTACCAATTTGAAGACTAACTCTCCAACCGAGAAGGATTTAGCCTTAACTTTTTTATTGTGTGCACTACTTACTCGACTTTGATAAGCCTGCAAATGGTCAAGCGCTGATAGCCGAGTTTCATATATTTCATCTAATTCTTCTTTCATCATGGTTTCATATTCCCTTGTTGTCAACTCTTTCTGTCCCTTGATTCTTAATGAGGGGATCATTATTTCGGCTGGTAGTACAACTTCGTGACCATATACCAGCCGAAATGGCGTGATTCCTGTCGCTGTCTTGTCAGTCGTTCGGCATGCCGACAATACTTCTGAGAGTTTTTCATTCCATTTCTTCGGATATCTTTCAATATGCCGTTTCATAAGATTTATAATAATTTTATTCATTGCCTCGGCGTGTCCATTGGCCTGTGCATAATAAGGTGACGAATGAAGCAACTTAACTTGTCTTGACTCCAAAAATTTTGAGAACTGTTCTCCTGTGAATATTGTTCCTTAGTCGGTCGTGATCGTCTCAGGAATTCCGAAACGATGAATAATGGAGTCCTCCACAAACTCTATCATATCTTTTTGAGTGGCCAATCTTGTAGGTTTTGTTTCCACCCATTTGGTGAAGTAATTTACGGTCACTATTAGAAATTTATGTCCAGCCGATGAATTCGACTGAATCTCTCCAATCAAATCCATAGCCCAGCCACGGAAAGGCCAAGGCTTGACGATTGCATGCATCTCAGAAGCCGACATTTTTTGCACCGAGCTGTGAAATTGACACTCTTGTCATTCTCTAGCATACCTTATGCAATCTTTGTGCACAGTTGGCTAGTAATATCCTAGATGTCGAAGGGTCCACCTTAATCTCTTTCCAGCTAAATGTGCTCCACATAGTCCTTCATGGACTTCTCCCATGACTATCATGGCTTCATCTAAACATTTTAGGAGCACTTCTTCGGCAGTTCTTTTGTAAAGTTGTCCATTTAATAGACAATAGCCGAGTGCTCTCTTTCGTAATTGATAACTGACCCATCTATTTGGATCATTGAGGAACTCCACCAAAGATTTTCTCCAATCATCATGCACTTCCACAAGAGCGTTCATTGTTGGTTCTCGTGTATAAACCGACGGTAGCAGTCTTTTTCTAACTATGACTTGACCATTCTTTTTTTTTGGCTCCTTATACCCTGAAGCCGATTTGAGCTAAACCGTTGGCTTGCTCATTTTCTTCTCTTGATAGGTGTATAAATTTTACCTCCCCAAACCTGCTAAGTAGTTCTATCGTTTTATTCAAATAACTTTGCAGATTTGGACTGTCGCATCGGTACTCTCCAACTATTTATTTTATTACCAATTGTGAATCGCCGACGACCACAATAGATCGTGCTCCTAACTCTTCTAAAATTTCAAGGCCGATTATCAGGGCTTCATATTCGGCCTGGTTATTAGAGCAGCCAAACTCGAGCTCGAAAGCAAACTAGAAGGTTTCACCCTTGGGGGATTGTATAACTACCCCAACTCCCGCCGAATTGGTTGTTCTAGATCCGTCAAAGTGAGGTGTCCAAGGCCGGATGCTGACCAAGTTCTGCATCGGCTCTTCAATTTCAACATATGGATGATCTGCCAAAAAAGTTGGCTATCGCCTGACCCTTAACAGCCTTTGCTGGAACATATCTGAGCGAAAATTCAGATAAAGCTAGCATCCAGCGTCCAATTCTTCCTCTTAAGACTGATTTTGATAACATATATTTTATCAGGTCGGTTTTATAAACAACCGACACTTCTACTGGGAGGATATAGTATCTCAACTTAGTGCATGCATAGTATAATGCTAAGCACAACTTCTCTATAGTCGAATACCGTCGCTCAGTATCTAGTAAACGTCTGCTGAGATAATAAATCACTTGTTCTTCTTTCGAGTCATTCTTTTGGGCTAGCAAGCATCCTAGGTTTTCCTCTGTAGCCGATATATACAAACTCATCGATTGTCCTTACTGAGGAGGAACGAGCACTAGAGGGCTTGCCAAATATCTTTTAATATTCTCGAACACCTCCTGATGTTTCTCTGTCCATATGAATTCTTTCTGATTTTTGAGCCGAAGTAATTGAGTAAACACTCCTATTCTACCGGCTAAATTCGATATGAAACGTCTTAAGTAATTTATTTTTCCTATAAGGCTTTGCAACTCTTTTTTATTTCTTGGTGGCGGTAAATCAATAATCGCATTTGCCTTATTTCTGTCTATCTCAATTCCTTTTTGATGAACTAGGAATCCAAGAAAATTTTCGGCCGATACTCCAAACGCACATTTCAAAGGGTTCATTTTTAAATTATACTTTCTCATGCGTTCGAAAACTAATTTTAGATTGGCCCAGTGATCGGTTTGGGATTTGGATTTCACGACAATGTTGTCGATATAAATTTCTAGCATTTTACCGATCAGATCATGAAAGATGAAATTCATTGTCCGCTGATAAGTGGCCCCTACATTCTTTAAACCAAAGGGCATCACTATCCACTCGAAGGTCCCAATAGATCCTGAACATCTGAATGCCGTTTTTACTACATCCTCTTTGGCAATGAAATTTGATTGTAACCGACATGACCGTCCATGAAGGACAAAATTTTATGTCCGGCTGCCGCGTCTACTAGCATATTAGCTATGGGTATCGGGTATTCATCTTTGGGTGTAGCCGAATTCAAGTTTCTAAAGTCAATGCAAACTCTAAGTTTACCATTTTTTTTTCGCACTGGAACTATATTGGATACCCAGTCGGCATATCGAGCTGCCCTAATGAACTCGGCTCTCAACAGGTTTTCTATTTCATTTTTAATCTGCAATACAATACTCGGCTCAAACCTACGAGCCGGTTGTTTATAAGGCTTATATCTCTTTTTAATAGGTAGCCTATATTTCACAATTTTCCTACTTAATCCCGATATTTCTTCATAACTTCAGGCGAAGCAATCTTTGTATTCCCTCAATAATTCAATTAGCTCTTCCTGTTGTTGTGCCAGAAGTTTCGCGCTGATGAGAAAATAATATTTATAAATATTATTCATTTAATTTTGAGTTATATCGAGCCAAATGTGAGCAAGCTAGGGTTAGCTCATGTTTTGCTTATTTATTTTTTGAGCTGGAAAGATGAGCGTATGATCGGCTAGTGTCTTAACCAAATAAGTGGGTGTTTGGTCTAGCTTTCGAAAAGTAATTTTGGGCCCAAAAGTGATTTTCGGCTCAGCGAAGCATTTGGCAACCTTGTTTTCAAAATCTGATTGTGATTTTTAGAATCAATTTTCTGATTTTCGAGGCCTAAAATTAGAAGCAGCTAAAACCTGCTTCTTAAAATCTGATTCTGGTTTTGCACCCAAACTTTAAATTTTTACTTTGATTTTAGATTCAAATTTTAAATTTTAATTTTAATTTTAAATTTATATTTGAAATTTAAATTTTAAATTTATATTTGAATTTTAAATTTCTAATTTAACTTTTGAATTTTAAATTTCAAAATTTAAAATTTAAAATTTAGATATTAAATTTCAAATTTCAATCTCAAATTTTAAATTTAAATTTTAAATCTCAAATTTTAAAATTTAAAATTTAAAATTTTCAATTTCAAAACTTAAATTTAAGATAAAATTTAAATTTTGAAATTTTAGAATTAAAATTAAAAATTAAAAATTTAATTTAAATTTAAGTTTTGAACATTCAAATTACAAGTTTCAAATTTTTTAAAATTCACATTTAAAATTTTTAAATTTTATTTAAATTTTAAATATTCGAATTTTAAAATTTTAAATTATAAATTTTTAAATTTAAATTTTTAAATTTTAAATTTCAAATTTCAAGTTTAGAATTTAAATTTGAAACTAAAAATTTAAATTTAGTTCTAAAAATTCAAATTTTAAATTTTAACTTTTCAAATTTCATATTTTAAATTAAAATATCAAATTTTAAATTTTTTGTAGAAATTTTAAATTTAAATTTTAAATTTAAATTATAAACTTAAATTTAAATTTTAGATTATTTTAAAATAAAACTTAGTAAAAAAATTATTATGTACAACATCAAAATCTTTTTGCCAAAGTTGCGTCGATCGTTTCCTCTCCCCTCTCCGCCGCCGCAGCCCTCCCCCATTTCCGTTTCGTTTCCTCTCCCCTCTCCGCCGCAGCATGGGATCGTGTCTCTTCCTCTCCCATTTAATGATTTCTCCCGTCCGTTGCGTCGATCGTTTCCTCTCCCCTCTCCGCCGAAGCATCCCTCCCCCATTTTCGTTTCCTTTCCTCTCCCCTCTCTGCCACAGCATTACTCCCCCATTTCCGTTTCAGATGAGATCGTGGCCGATTCCTCTACCCTCCCTATTAGATTCCTCCTCTATGCTAAATTTTTGTCTATATAAACCAATCCATGCCTCATATCAAAACCATCATTTCATACTATTACTCCAAAATCTGAACGGTAAGAAATTTAGGTATTTCCCTGTTTAAATTCATCTTACCTACTATATCAATTTTTTCTTTCTTATATATATAAGAATGCTACTGTTTTATCCCCAGGAATCTTCGCTCGCATTTCCAAAATCTGAATGTTTTGCTAGGGTTGGTCAGGTTAGTAGTTCTCTCTTGCATGAATTTTTTTTTTTTTGAACATACCTGTGTGGATCCTGTCTGTGCTTCTTAGTGCTATTTCTTGATTTGATTGGAATTACTAGTTATGCGAGTGCAAAAACTCTGCCCCTTAATTACTCATGAAGTACTTTTAATTGTTCTTTCTTTTCCTTTTTCAGGAAAAGATAGAGTCTGCAACTGATGTTCTCAAGGCAATTCTTCATCCTGTGATGGATGAACACGAAGAGATTTCATGGCCTCCAAGAGACCCAGAGGCTCTCAAACTGATGGAAAAAGTAAATATTATAATAGGATTTAGTCAGATCAGATTAACAAGTTTAAATTTTGTTTTCTATACCACCATAACAGTGCTTTTAATCCCAATCAAGCAATAGTAGTTGTTTCTGTAGTTCCACATGAAATAATGTTACTTTACCTAGTTTCAGATGGCTTTCTCATCAATTAAGTTTACGTATGATTTTTTGTTGGGACATTGTTAACGGTGCATATCCACAATGTTCTATAGAGATATTTGCATGGCTATTATCTTATGGACCGATCACCTTTACCTTCTTCCTTTTTATTTTTGTCGAATAGAACCTTTACCTTATTCACGTAGTTATTCTACATGTAAGGCAAGATTCAATATTCTACTTCTGTAGGCGCTTATCATTCTCCATCCTCTAGCATACTATCATATTTGGCTTGTATACATTTATCTTGGTTGGGAGACATTGTGGAGTGTTGTTTTATTCCTTCAGCATCTGGCACACATAGATATATTTTTATGTTATTCTTGCATGCACTCTCATACCTGGCGGAATCCGCACTTCATTTTATGCTCCTATGTTTACTTCTTGATGCTTCTTATTGCACTTATTTATTGCTGAATGAAGTGTTTGACCTTAGGGTCCCTAGCTGATTATAGTCATCATGTCTGTAGTAATAGAGTCCACAGTGTCGGAGATACTCTTAGCCTTGCAAAATTTAGGGATGTGGAATCCAAATTGAGCCAAACTTAAAATTTTGTGGCATACCCATCACATCCTAATAGGTCTAAGGTGTGATAATTATTAGGCTAAATTACAGAAAACTTTTCTATAAATACCCGTTTTTTTACTTTCCCTCTCTAGTTTTCAAAAATATACATTTTGCCCCCTTACAATTTCAGCAATGTTTTCAAGGAGGTACGACGTTAATGGAGAGGGCAAAATGACCAAGTTACCCTTACTTCTTATATAAGGAAAAAAATAATTTTTTAATATATTTATGTCATTTTGAAGGGTATTTGCGGTATAAATTATAAGAAATGGATGGAATAGTGATGAAACCCTGACGGAGATGGGCTAAATGCAACAACTGAAATGTTAGGAGGTAAAATATAGGTTTTTAAAAGTTAGGGAGGGAAAGTAAAAAAGTAGGTATTTATAAGAGATTTTATGTAATTTAGCCTAATTATTTAGTGTATTCTTTCTAATTAGTACCTTTTATCGTATATGAGTTATGGACTGATAAAAAACTAAATTTGTGTAATCTATCATTGAGGCTCTGCAACTTTATATACAATGCTTCGTATAGACATGTGAAGTTAAACTTAAAGGGAAGAAGCGTTTTTTTATCAAATGCCCTAAACACACTTAAAAGTTGGAGAGCAGCTGATGGAAGTGTGGCTAAAATTTAGTCATTTTGCTATAGAGTTTCGGCCTTTTTGCAAAAAAAATCCACTAGTTTTGGTCTTTTGCAAAATTGGGTCGCTATTTTCGATTTTGCAGATTCGGTCCGGATTTTTAGTAAACTGACCAAAATACCCTTCTTACTTTTTCTCTCTCCTCTTTTTTTTCTCTCTCCTCTTTTTTTTTCTGTCGCTATTTTTTTTTCTCTCCGAAGAAGGCGGCGGAGGCGGAGGCGGAACGCCTCGCCTCTGTCCCTCACGCCCTCGCCATCGCCCGCGCACCCCGCCCTCCTCGCCTCCGATCCCGTCGAGACTGCGCCATTTTTTTATATTTTTTTTACTTTTACCCTAGTAAAAAAAAAAAAAAAAACATGGCGCAGGGGGCGCGTCCCCTGCGCTCCCTGCGTCCCCCGCGCCCCCTGCGCCCCCCGGGCCGCGGCGGCGTGGGGCGGGGGCCCGGGCCGGTGCCGGGGCCGGGGCGGGGGGAGCGGCGTCGGGCCGGGCTGGCGCCCATGCGCCCTGCCCCCAGGGGGCGCGTCCCTGCGCCCCCTGCGCCCGCGCCCCCAGGGGGCGCGCAGGGGGCGCGTCCCTGCGCCCCCCTGAGCCCGCGCCCCTAGGGGGCGCGTCCCTGCGCCCCCTGCGCCCGCGCCCCGCGTTCCCAGGGGAGACCTCCATCGCCCCTCGCCTCTGCGCCGCCGCGTGCGCGCTCCCCGGCGGCGGGGGCGGAGACGGTCGCGCCCTCGTCGCCGACGCGCTGCTCCCGCTCGCCTTCGAGATCCTTGCCGGGAGGGAGGTGGACGAGAAAGAATAGTGCAACGAAGGTGTAAACTGACATCAAAACGGTGCAATGAAGGTCAAAATGGTGCAACGAAGGTGTACGAAGAAGAAGAGTGTAACGAGCTCTGCGTTGCACTATTTTGCACCTTAGTTGCACCATTTTAATCTTCGTTGCACTATTTTGGCACCAAAATGGTGCAACGAAGGTCAAAATGGTGCAATGAAGGTGGACGAAGAAGAAGAGTGCAACGAGCTTTGCGTTGCACTATTTTGCACCTTAGTTGCACTATTTTGATATTCGTTGCACCATTTTGGTGCCAGTTTACACTTTCATTGCACCATTTTGCACTTTCGTTGCACTATTCTTCTTCGTCCACCTCCCTGCGGGCAAGGATCTCGAAGGCGAGCGGGAGCAGCGCGTCGGCGACGAGGACGCGACCATCTCCGCCCCCGCCGCCGGGGAGCGCGCACGCGGCGGCGCAGAGGCGGGGGGCGATGGAGGTCTTCTCCCCCGATGGTCGTGGCGGGGCGCAGGGGACGCGCCCCCTGGGGGCGTGGGGTGCGGGCGCAAGGGGCGCAGGGACGCGCCCCCTGCGCGACCCCTGGGGGCGCAGGGATGCGCCCCCTGGGGGCGAGGGCGCATGGGCGCCAGCCAGGCCGACCCCCCCCCCCCCCGCCCCGGCCCCGGCCCGGTCCGGGCCCCCGCCCCACGCCCGCGGCCCGGGGGGCGCAGGGGGCGCAGGGGACGCGCCACCTGCGCCATGTTTTTTTTTTTTTCCTTTTCTTTTTTTTTACCACGGTAAAAGTAAAAATAAAATAAAAAAATATAAAAAAATGCGCGTAGTCTCGACGGGATCGGAGGCGAGGAGGGCGGGGTGCGCGGGCGATGGCGAGGGCGTGAGGGGCAGAGGCGAGCCGTTCCGCCTCCGCCTCCGCCTCCGCCTC
Source organism: Puya raimondii (assembly GCA_016920855.1). Classification (NCBI taxonomy): domain Eukaryota; kingdom Viridiplantae; phylum Streptophyta; class Magnoliopsida; order Poales; family Bromeliaceae; genus Puya; species Puya raimondii. Next base: position 17,297,574 of record JABWPP010000047.1, on the reverse strand, counting down.
CGCCTCCGCCTCCTTCTTCGGAGAGAAAAAAAAAATAGCGACAGAAAAAAAAGGAGAGAGAAAAAAAGAGGAGAGAGAAAAAGTAAGAAGGGTATTTTGGTCAGTTTACTGAAAATCCGGACCGAATCTGCAAAATCGAAAATAGCGACCCAATTTTGTAAAAGCCCAAAACTAGTGGATTTTTTTTGCAAAAAGGCCTAGAGTTTCTATTAATGTTAGCTATTTGATAATTTATTTTTCCTTCACAGAATGCTTGAATTGTTTGGATAAATACTCGCGACCTGAATTAGTTCATAAAACTTTAATTTTCTTACCTAATTGTCTCTCAACCTCATTAATATTGTTGAGGTAATTATATTGAGCATATTTGTTATTTGCGCCTTGTTATTTGAGTTATATAATTTTGGTGAAGTCAAATCTCCTATTTCTGTATTTTCTTACTATATATGTGGGCCTCCTACTTGTAAGCCTTTGAATCATGATTCTTTTGATCCAAATACCCATACTTGATAGCTTCTTGTCTTAGGGACTAAAGTGAGGTAGTTATAATCTATCTAACTTTATATTATAAGCAAATATATTTGTTGGTTTCGTCTCACCCCTTTTTTGTCGGTACATGCATGATTACAAAAATGCCCTTCACTCACTAATTATAGTATTTATTCAATTAATATTTATTCTAAATTTAAATTTAAATTGTTTAATTAAATTTTTTTGAACTTAATAAATTATAAATTTGTAATTATAATTGAAAGTTAAATCAAAGTGCAAATTTACAATTTGAATTTGAATTTACTATTTTAAATTTATATTGTAAAATAAAGCTTTATATTCAAATTGTAAAATAATAATAATATAAATATAATAAAGCTTTATATTATATAAGCAAATATATTTGTTGGTTTCATCTCACCCCTTTTTTGTCGATACATGCATGATTACAAAAATGCCCTTCACTCATTAATTATATTATTTATTCAATTAATATTTATTCTAAATTCAAATTTAAATTGTTTAATTAAATTTATTTTGAACTTAATAAATTATAAATCTATTCTTATTATTATAAGCAAATATGTTTGTTAGTTTCGTCTCACTCTTTTTTTTTATCGGTACATGCATAATTACCAAATTACCCTTCACATCACTAATAATAATAGTTATTCAATAATATTTGTTGTGAATTCAAATTTAAATTATTAAATTAAATTTAGTTTGAATTCAATAAATTATTAATTGTAATTATAATTGAAGGTTAAATTCAAAATACGAGTTTATGATTTAAATTTTAGTTTATTATTTAAATTTAGATTCAAATTTATGTTGTAAAATAAAGCTCTATATTCAATTGTGTACTTAAATTTAAATTACTTTTTGAATTCAAATTTTAGTTTCGTTGAATAAACTACAAAAAATACTTTGAATTAAAAAAATTAAGCTCTTTAAGTTCACAATTAAAAAATTAAGTTCAAAGTTATAAATTTATAATCTGAACATTAAATTTTAATTTATATTATAAATTTTCAAGACAATAAGCACTTCACAAATAGTCTTATGGATAAAATCTTTTCCTTAACAACATATCTAATAAATTAATATTGAATAATCACAATGTAGCACTTTGAATTTCGGTTCGTTGTCTCGAACTTTACTAAAGTTGATGAAGTTCGGAGAGAGCCGGTAATGGCTAGTGTGGAATTGTGTTCCGAAGGTTTCGAAACACTGTGGGTGCGAGTGGAAACCCGGAAATCGAAAAATATTGAGAAAAGGACCAACCGGAGCAAAACTGCTCACGGGGTCCGGACCCTGGAAACTGGGGTCCGGACAATGAAGTTCCTGGCCGGCTGCGGTCCGGACCCGGGCAGCCACGGTCCGGACCCGAGCCGATGTTCGAGATGGGGAACGTACGGGTTCCGGACCCGGGACTTGAGGTCCGGACCCGAGCCGCGTGCTAGGTTGGGGTGTGTACGGGTCCCGGACCCTGATGCCAAGGTCCGGACCCGGCCTGCGCGCTGGGCGGTTATCAGTGCGGGGTCCGGACCCCATCTGCAAGGTCCGGACCCGGCTGAGGCAGAATGCCCAGTGAGGAATATTTTGGTAATTTTATGGGGGATAGGCTATATATTGAGGGCTGAGACTTCTCCCCTCATTCCTTCTTCATCCTCCTCACACTTCCACTCCCTCTCCCTCACTTTCTCTCTCTAGAGATCTCTCCAAGGCTTGGAGAAGTGAAGGATTTGACCTTGGGAAAAGCTTCTAAGGTGGATTTGGAGCTTCTTGGTACAAGAAGAAGCTTGGGAGCTAGGGCTTTGAGAAAAATAAATAGGCCTTTAAATCTGGAGAACGTGCATTCGGTCTTAAATTAATATGTAGATAATGTGCATTCGGTCTTAAGTTAATATATATAGATAGGTACCGAGAAAAATTATAAGATGACAAGGTCCTACGTACGAGAAGAATCACGAAAAACAAAAGGAAAAAGGGGCATGGTACGTAAAACTTAATTAAAATAACATTGTAATTAATCTACAGCAAAAAAATATAAAAATCTATTTCTTTTTTTCTTTTGGAAGATATAAGAATATGCTTGATTTGATGTTATTACTTCTAGACAAAATACTTGTAGAGATCAACTTGTATTGTTTAAGTCATTACAGTTTCGTTTTACTAGTGCCAACTACATTCAACCAAGTATAGAATATGTAGGAGAACAAACTCTCCTTTTCCCTAAAAAATATAAGATACATTTTTGTACCAAATTTTTTTTCTTCAAAGAACTTACATATTCTAATTTTTAAGAAGATCGCACAATAAAGATTAAAAGATGCACAATGTTAGATGTTTTTTTTTGGAAGAAATTAGAGTTAAATTGCATGAAACGCGGATTAAAAAAAATTGTTTAAAGTAGACGAGATTTTGATGTAAATTAGCTAATAAAAATGATTTTTTTTTAGGGGAAAGCTCTTCTTCTCTTTTGTGCATGTGTCTGTGTTAGTGTTAGATGGATCATGCGGCAGATTCATCTGCTGATTCGAGCACCAGAAAACCCTAATTCTTAATCCTTTCTTTGGCAGGTTGTTATAATTTCTGACTAACATTTGTGTTAGCTAGAGGTTTAAGAGAAAACAGCATGGATCGAATTAGTTCCTGGAGGAGGCCAAAGGGTTTGTGCGTCTCATGAACTTATTTTTTGCTTCTACTTTGTTTGTAATTTTTATTCTTTTTTACCTTATGGCATTAGATATAAATTATGCTTAATTTTCTTTGTTTCACAACAATATTAAGATTGATTTGGAGATGAGTGAAGACATATATAAGAGAAATCAGCAGAGACCTATATTTAGGATTTGAGTCTGATCTAGGTTTTTGGTTCCTTGAGAAATAGGCCTATGTTATCGAACCATGTATCGATCGAGCTCTATGTGAGTTCTTTGCATTCTCTTTTCGTTTTTCCTCTGTATAGTCTTATGATTTCTTTTTCTGTTGGTTGCAACTCTATCGTATTATATATTGTTCACTCATCTTATGTTTGTATATATATGCACTTTGTTTCCTATGAAAATTCAAGTTTATATGGATCTAGGGACTCCATATGTATGTAATATTAATTAGTCACATAATCTTGCTTTCGATTATACAATGAACTTTGTCTTTTTCTCTCTCTCTTTATGAGTATTTAGAAATCAAATAGAAATCATTATTTCTTATATATGTACTAGAAATTTTCCATGTGTACTTTTCCCTTTTTTTCTTTCATAATTCTTTGTATTTTTATCTTGGGCAGAATATGCATGCAAGATTGTACAGCTGTGAGGATCTCAGTTTTGACTTTGCTGAGTGGCTGCGTGAACATGGTACTATGACACGCGTTGGAGCACCAAATATTTTGTATTTCTTTCTAATGAAGACCTTGCAATGTTTGGTAAGTAAGTATAAAATAAAATAACAAGACTAGGTTGTATCCAAATTTGCTTTTTTAAAGATTGGATTTTCAGTGAAAATTAGATGCATTTCTTTTGTGAACATTCAGCTTTTTGGTATCTGAAATGGTGGTTTTTTCAAATTGGGATTAAAATTATATGACAATGATAAGAAAAACCAACATGAGATTGGTTTGGAGGGGTTATGGAGGGGGTTTAGATGTTGATTAGATGGAAAATAATATGAAGTGGATTTGGATGGGTTCTAGCCAAGGGCATTGACGGTGCTTTTAGATGGTTTTCTATTTTTAGGGAATTTGTTTTTATATATATATATGCTCAATACTCAAATTTAGGTCTTACATGTTTTGCTCAATTCTTATATTTGCTTCGTTTTTAGAATGGTTCTCTTATCACTGTTGTTTTAGGGAGAAGCATGTGAATTCTATAATTTAAGCTATCTTTGATATTAGTATAGATTTTTTTTTTTTTTTTTGCTTTTATAAAAGAAATTGAAACCTGTGATTATTTTACTTTTGAATCCTATTCTAATTTTAAAAGGAGTGTTGTTCTTAAATATCTTTGGCATGTACTTATATATATTTGGTACTATCTGATAGGATTTGAGTCAATACATAATTAGCCGCATGATCGAAAGAAGCGGAAACTGCATTATGTCCCTGAACACAAGCAAAAAAGTGCAAGATCTGCAAACAGAAGTCGCTAAGTTTTCAGCTTAGAGGGCATTGTTACAGGTGTATGCTTTTATATTGTAACTTCCTTTGTTCTTACTGTTTACAAATTTACTATATCTGTATGAACTCTTTTTTCTTGCATCAATATCTTAGATATTGACATATTGATGTGTTTTGTGCTGATTTGTTGCTATAGTGGATTGTCAATTCTCTTCCTTCTTTTATATTCATGTTGATGCGAACTTCGCCTCAACTTGAAATTTGCTACCGCAATAGCAGCATTTGCTGTTGTTGATATTAGCTTCAGCTAGGTTGTTTTTTTGTAGCACAGGGTGTCTGCTGCGTGTATTGTGCCTATGTTGGCTTCTTTTGGTCCCTTTGCTGTATGTGCATGGCTTTGTCTTCACCATTTTGAACTATTCTTTGCTTGCTTCTTTCTAACTGCCTACCTTCACCATCAGATATGCACTGCTTACTTCAATCATTCACTTATTCATTTATTTAATTTGTCTGTTGTACAGTTTTCCTTTGCTTCTCTTAGTTGATCATTTTAGCTTTAAATATTCATACTCTTATTTGGTGCCTTTTTTTCTTTCTTTTTTTTGGTTTTTTCCTCTTTTTTCCCCCTTTTTTTTAAATTGTTTAGCATAGTAATAATTGTTCACTTCCATAGAGCTAGCATGGTGCCTTCAGAATTTGTTTAGATTAATTTTTTATTGCTTATGATTTTCAATCTCTTATCAAGAAATGCTAAAAACAGATTATGATATTATTGGGTATTTTATTTCTGTTTAGTATTTTGTCCCTGTTTTAGTTGTCACTACTGCTGTTTCTTCTTCTTTTTCAGCCTCTTCTTCTATTCTTTTTCTATTTTTCATATTATTTTTTATATATTCAAAGAATCATATATTGCAAGCTTCTTTTTCCAGACTATTATTAATAATAAATGATGATAAAAAATAAAAAAAATTCAACCGAAGTTCCTCTTTTAATTAAAAGAAATAATATTTTGTATTTCATAAAAATAATAATTGTTTCGATAATGTCTCCCCGCCGCATCGCGCGGGTAACTACACTAGTATATATATAAATACCCGTATATATATACGTATACAGATCAAAAACACAGTATCAGGGGAGAGGAACACAGATTCCAAATTTCTAAAATTCGAAATCTCACATCACTCCCACCTAACAAGAAGTTTCGTCCCCGAAACTTACTCACACACCATCCGCGAACAACAGCGGATACCCCACACGCAAAGCAGACTCCAGCTCCCAAGTAGTCTCACGCTCCTCGCGATGTCCAGCCGATGAATTCGACTGAATCTCTCCAATCAAATCCATAGCCCAGCCACGGAAAGGCCAAGGCTTGACGATTGCATGCATCTCAGAAGCCGACATTTTTTGCACCGAGCTGTGAAATTGACACTCTTGTCATTCTCTAGCATACCTTATGCAATCTTTGTGCACAGTTGGCTAGTAATATCCTAGATGTCGAAGGGTCCACCTTAATCTCTTTCCAGCTAAATGTGCTCCACATAGTCCTTCATGGACTTCTCCCATGACTATCATGGCTTCATCTAAACATTTTAGGAGCACTTCTTCGGCAGTACTTTTGTAAAGTTGTCCATTTAATAGACAATAGCCGAGTGCTCTCTTTCGTAATTGATAACTGACCCATCTATTTGGATCATTGAGGAACTCCACCAAAGATTTTCTCCAATCATCATGCACTTCCACAAGAGCGTTCATTGTTGGTTCTCGTGTATAAACCGACGGTAGCAGTCTTTTTCTAACTATGACTTGACCATTCTTTTTTGGCTCCTTATACCCTGAAGCCGATTTGAGCTAAACCGTTGGCTTGCTCATTTTCTTCTCTTGATAGGTGTATAAATTTTACCTCCCCAAACCTGCTAAGTAGTTCTATCGTTTTATTCAAATAACTTTGCAGATTTGGACTGTCGCATCGGTACTCTCCAACTATTTATTTTATTACCAATTGTGAATCGCCGACGACCACAATAGATCGTGCTCCTAACTCTTCTAAAATTTCAAGGCCGATTATCAGGGCTTCATATTCGGCCTGGTTATTAGAGCAGCCAAACTCGAGCTCGAAAGCAAACTAGAAGGTTTCACCCTTGGGGGATTGTATAACTACCCCAACTCCCGCCGAATTGGTTGTTCTAGATCCGTCAAAGTGAGGTGTCCAAGGCCGGATGCTGACCAAGTTCTGCATCGGCTCTTCAATTTCAACATATGGATGATCTGCCAAAAAGTTGGCTATCGCCTGACCCTTAACAGCCTTTGCTGGAACATATCTGAGCGAAAATTCAGATAAAGCTAGCATCCAGCGTCCAATTCTTCCTCTTAAGACTGATTTTGATAACATATATTTTATCAGGTCGGTTTTATAAACAACCGACACTTCTACTGGGAGGATATAGTATCTCAACTTAGTGCATGCATAGTATAATGCTAAGCACAACTTCTCTATAGTCGAATACCGTCGCTCAGTATCTAGTAAACGTCTGCTGAGATAATAAATCACTTGTTCTTCTTTCGAGTCATTCTTTTGGGCTAGCAAGCATCCTAGGTTTTCCTCTGTAGCCGATATATACAAACTCATCGATTGTCCTTACTGAGGAGGAACGAGCACTAGAGGGCTTGCCAAATATCTTTTAATATTCTCGAACACCTCCTGATGTTTCTCTGTCCATATGAATTCTTTCTGATTTTTGAGCCGAAGTAATTGAGTAAACACTCCTATTCTACCGGCTAAATTCGATATGAAACGTCTTAAGTAATTTATTTTTCCTATTAAGGCTTTGCAACTCTTTTTTATTTCTTGGTGGCGGTAAATCAATAATCGCATTTGCCTTATTTCTGTCTATCTCAATTCCTTTTTGATGAACTAGGAATCCAAGAAAATTTTCGGCCGATACTCCAAACGCACATTTCAAAGGGTTCATTTTTAAATTATACTTTCTCATGCGTTCGAAAACTAATTTTAGATTGGCCCAGTGATCGGTTTGGGATTTGGATTTCACGACAATGTTGTCGATATAAATTTCTAGCATTTTACCGATCAGATCATGAAAGATGAAATTCATTGTCCGCTGATAAGTGGCCCCTACATTCTTTAAACCAAAGGGCATCACTATCCACTCGAAGGTCCCAATAGATCCTGAACATCTGAATGCCGTTTTTACTACATCCTCTTTGGCAATGAAATTTGATTGTAACCGGCATGACCGTCCATGAAGGACAAAATTTTATGTCCGGCTGCCGCGTCTACTAGCATATTAGCTATGGGTATCGGGTATTCATCTTTGGGTGTAGCCGAATTCAAGTTTCTAAAGTCAATGCAAACTCTAAGTTTACTATTTTTTTTTCGCACTGGAACTATATTGGATACCCAGTCGACATATCGAGCTGCCCTAATGAACTCGGCTCTCAACAGGTTTTCTATTTCATTTTTAATCTGCAATACAATATTCGGCTCAAACCTACGAGCCGGTTGTTTATAAGGCTTATATCTCTTTTTAATAGGTAGCCTATGTTTCACAATTTTCCTACTTAATCCCGATATTTCTTCATAACTTCAGGCGAAGCAATCTTTGTATTCCCTCAATAATTCAATTAGCTCTTCCTGTTGTTGTGCCAGAAGTTTCGCGCTGATGAGAAAATAATATTTATAAATATTATTCATTTAATTTTGAGTTATATCGAGCCAAATGTGAGCAAGCTAGGGTTAGCTCATGTTTTGCTTATTTATTTTTTGAGCTGGAAAGATGAGCGTATGATCGGCTAGTTTCTTAACCAAATAAGTGGGTGTTTGGTCTAGCTTTCGAAAAGTAATTTTGGGCCCAAAAGTGATTTTCGGCTCAGCGAAGCATTTGGCAACCTTGTTTTCAAAATCTGATTGTAATTTTTAGAATCAATTTTCTGATTTTCGAGGCCTAAAATTAGAAGCAGCTAAAACCTGCTTCTTAAAATCTGATTCTGGTTTTGCACCCAAACTTTAAATTTTTACTTTGATTTTAGATTCAAATTTTAAATTTTAATTTTAATTTTAAATTTATATTTGAAATTTAAATTTTAAATTTATATTTGAATTTTAAATTTCTAATTTAACTTTTGAATTTTAAATTTCAAAATTTAAAATTTAAAATTTAGATATTAAATTTCAAATTTCAATCTCAAATTTTAAATTTAAATTTTAAATCTCAAAATTTAAAATTTAAAATTTAAAATTTTCAATTTCAAATTTAAATTTTGAAATTCTAGAATTAAAATTAAAAATTAAAAATTTAATTTAAATTTAAGTTTTGAACATTCAAATTACAAGTTTCAAATTTTTAAAGTTCACATTTAAAATTTTAAAATTTTATTTAAATTTTAAATATTCGAATTTTAAAATTTTAAATTATAAATTTTTAAATTTTAAATTTCAAATTTCAAGTTTAGAATTTAAATTTGAAACTAAAAATTTAAATTTAGTTCTAAAAATTCAAATTTTAAATTTTAACTTTTCAAATTTCATATTTTAAATTAAAATATCAAATTTTAATTTTTTGTACAAATTTTAAATTTAAATTTTAAATTTAAATTATAAACTTAAATTTAAATTTTAGATTATTTTAAAATAAAACTTAGTAAAAAAATTATTATGTGCAACATCAAAATCTTTTTGCCAAACAACTTCACAAAATCGTTTCTGAAAAATCGTTTCCATCGAAACTCTGCCAAACACTTTACAACTTTTAACCAAAATTAATTCTGTAAAAATTACTTTTTGAGAATCTACATCAAACGGGCCCTAAACTAAATTCCAACGGACGACAAATTAAATACAAACTTGGTTGCCTTAGTTCGGTGGGCCTTCATACATTGTTAAAAAAAAAAAAAGAATTTCAGGGCCGTCTCGTTGGTCATGATATGTCGATGATGGTCGTCGACGAATGTGACCCAAGCACGGACCACTTGAGCCGCTGCTGTCCGACTATCGCGTATGTAAAAGCCCTCGAAATAACCCCTCACTCTATCTGCCGTTGAGGGTTTTCTTCTTCTTCTTCTTCCTCTTTGCTGTCAGCCCACCCTCCTCCGCCGCCGCCGCCGAATTCTGCTCCGTCCTTCCTCGAGGCCATGCCGACGGTGAGCGTCGGAAGAGACCGTCTCTTCCAAGCCATCGGCCAGACCTACAGTAACCGTTCCAGATCCCACCACTTCCCTCCCCCTCTCCCATTCTTCTCCTTCTCTCTTCAACAATTTCTTGATGCGATTTCTCTCTTTTTAATTGCAGCGCAGGAGGAGTTCGAAGCGCTCTGCTTCGAGTTCGGCATCGAACTCGACGACGTGGTAACATTTTTTTTTTTTTTTTTTCTTGTGATCTTTGAGTTCATATTTTATCAATCTTATTCTTGGGTGTTTGATGCCGTATGCGCTGATCTGATTATGTTGTTGAGTTTTTCTTAACTAGACGACCGAGAAGGCGATCATCAGGAAAGAAAAGCACCTGGAAGATGAAGCGGAGGAAGGGGATGAGGAGGTGATCTACAAGATCGAAGTCGCCGCAAATAGGTATCAAGTTGTTCATCGAATCTATCTTCTTAATTTTTACCATCTGTTCTAATTGACAAGCAACGAATGAAAAAAAAAAAAAAAAATCGAATCTTTGTGGAATCGTGGACACGGGTTCTAGCACAAAAAAAAATGGTGCCACTCGGTTTAAATATAGTACCTTTTAGTTCTTCTGTCATCAGCTATGCAAAACAAATCAAAAGAAGTGCTTTTTCTCATTCCCAACAAATGACTTGAAGGCAAATTTGCTTCCATTTTAAACATTTAACCACCCTACGACCTTCCAATTATAATAGAAAATCCTCATACCGAATAAGATATCACTAGATAACTTATTCCGACATTCAAATAAGGTTTAAATGTGATAAAGATGAAGGATTTAATCCCACAGGAACCTATTGGGCAACTTATTCGTCATAAAAAATTCTCTTGCCACACCGTTTATTTGCGAGATAGATGGTTGCATTTCCGTACTGTACAACTATAGCACAAATTTGTATTACAAAACAATCTTAGTGCTATCAAATTCTGTAACTACACTGTTATTATGGTTACACATGGAATCTCAAAAAGGTCGTGTAAGATGTAATTATAGTAAAATGTAGTTCTTTTTTGCTAGTCAGTCTTGAACCCATTAGTTAATTGATGGTAAGACTGGTGAATGAGCACACTGTTCTTCTATTTCTTTTTAGTTTTATGATGTTGATAACTACTTTCTCTGTCAATCTGAAACTTAACATCTTGTTTTTCTGTATGGTATAAACTATAAGTACTATATGTCCTGGAAACGGGATATGACACAAAAACTTGTTTTGGACATTTGACAATGTTTCGTAATGTGAAGATAATGTGAGGCCTTCGCTGAGAGAAACATTTATATTTTTATTGACCTGATTTTCTCCTTGTTGCTCTTTTGGTTTGTCGACATCAATGCAGATATGATTTACTTTGTCTTGAAGGAATAGCACGGGCCCTACGCATTTTCACTGGGAGGGAAGGCATTCCTGTATTCGAATTCTCTAACATCCCACCTCAGAGTATGCTTAAAATGCATGTTAAACCAGAGGTAATGGTTGGGTACTCAAGTCTTTCTGCGTATACCGCTACCAAATTATTCACTAATAAAGAGATGGAAATAATGCACGCTTTGTAATGGAAATTTTTAGGTCGTAGTAGCATGTGGTCTTTTCAAAAGTAATGTGCAGAATAATAAATGAAATCTGACCTAGTTTGAGACATGGGTTATGTACTTTGAGGTCATGATTTACTGCTCCCTATGGTAATGTTGGATATAACATTGAAGTATATGGCCTTTAACCCTTTTATTCTCAGTATGTCAATGTTAAAGCCTAATGCAGGCAATAGAAGTCTAGGGAGAAAAAGAAATAAAGATGAGAAGTATAGAGGATGCCCACAATTGAGACCATGTGGTGCATCTTTAAGGAGTGATTTACCTATGAGGAGGGGAAGATAAAAGTTGATGTGTCAACTGTCAAGTAATACGATAATGGTTGTTTTGAGAAAACTCTTACCCAGAGTGGAGCTGATTGAAGGAATTTGATGCACAATAACCAATAGCAATATCTGGGACCAAAACTTTTTCTCTTTTTAGATAAAAATGTGAAAAAGCAAGGTTGAACTTTTTGGTAGTTTGTTGAAAAAGGTGTTTGACAAGCAGTATCATTTTAATATCAAAAGATTGAAAGATACATAAAATAAAATTCCAATAAAGGACAATGGGTTTTGTGCGCTATTGACCATCATGGAGGTTAAAGTAGGAACATCTGAACTTCATGATCGTGGCAGCATGTGCATAGTCAAAATGTCAAATAGGTGAGACCCTACAGGCATTTGTGAGCAGAAACCTATAACTTGTATATTTTTTTGCTTTTGAACACGTGATAAACTGTATATGTTTTCTAATAACAGCACATCATTATAGCAATCGAGAGAAGCGAGTCTATAAAAAGAGCACTTAATAAACTATCTAGCTTACTCTTCATAGTGTACCACCATGTGATTCTCAGTTACAATGATGGGTTTGCCTTTGGTGCTAATGCCTTTTTGGGCATTAAATTCAAATTAGAGCCCACACACCCAGTCACCCACCCTCGAACACGCACTTTGGGAAGGATTGATAACTCTCGGTTCAGAATACCAATAACAATTTCTAATTAGAGATTTTTTTACTTATTTGTCTGTATATTTTTGTGTCGTTTTGGTTTTTGTTGTTGTTCTTGTTGTTTGTTACATGTATTTAATGGAAGTTTTGGTGGTTTACTTATGTGGGTTTTATTTAGCAGACTTCCTTAATTAGACCCTTTGTCGTTTGCGCTGTCCTAAGAGGAGTAACTTTTGATGAAGCCAAATATAACAGCTTCATTGACCTACAAGATAAACTCCACCACAACATTTGTCGGTATAGTTTTTCCTGTAATTTACTTGAGTGCTAATAAATTACTTTTAGTTGAACATTGTCCCCAACTGAAATTTGATTATTTCTTTATTTTAATGCCAGGAGGAGGACTTTGGTTGCTATGGGTACTCATGATTTGGACACATTGCAAGGCCCCTTCTCATATGAGGTAAGCTTCTTTAGCTAATTCTAGTTGTTCTGCTTTAATAATGAGTCTTGCCGACTTTCTGCTTTTCTACCTCCATTTATAAAGCTAGTTATCATTTTGGGTTATCTGGATTTAGAATGAAACAATATGCGAAGACAAGAATATGATACTTAAACTTCCAACTTGAAAGTGTTGCCTCTCCTTGAAGTCACTAGATCAACTCTAATTTTGATTCTGTAATAAATACGGTGCATGTAATATTTTTGAGTATGACATCTTGCCTATTTTTTCTGTTCCCTAGGATTAGTGTGTCAATTGTGATTCTTTCTTAATTCATTAACTAGTTTTGTCGTTCTCATCTCTCAGGCATTGCCGCCGGCAGAGATAAACTTTGTCCCTTTAAAGCAGGTAAATAGACACATTTATTGTCTTTATGTGAAATCATTCTGTATTTCACAATGTAATGGCATTGTGTTTTTTTATGGCTCTTTCTGTATGAATGATAAACTTGAGGTCCAACATGTCTCTTTTCCTAGTGAAGAATCTTGAGGTCCGACATGTCTCTTTTCCTAGTGAAGAATCTTGAGTATCAAACTTGCCAAGATTAGATGTACATCAATTTTCAACAATGATGAAACAGCATAGATATTCTCTTTAATTTTTTTTCTTCCGAAATCTATCACGGCAAACAATAGTGATTATGCCTTTTCTTTTTTTTGGTGTTTGCGCCATTGGACATATCTGACTTTAAAACTGATGCTCTAAATTATGGTTTTTTAAATCTATCATAAACCAATATTATAATGAAGGGTTACCTCCATGTTACTTACTATTAGTAGTAAAATATTTGATACTAACAAATCTTGCGAAAATGGGGCAAAGCATATGGTTCTTAAGAAGCTTATAACACTGTAGAATGGTTCATGACATATCTGACTTTAAAACTGATGCTCTAAATTATGGTTTTTTAAATCTATCATAAAACAATATTATAATGAAGGATTACCTCCGTGTTACTTACTATTAGTAGTAAAATATGTGATACTAACAAATCTTGCGAAAATGGGGCAAAGCATATGGTTCTTAAGAAGCTTATAACACTGTAGAATGGTTCATCACTCTCTTCAGACTTGAATTTCTATTATAAAAGCAGTGACATCGGTGAAAACACAAACTGCCAAGTACAAGTTTGATAAGGCAGATACTTATTATGTTTAATGGTTCTTAAATAGTGATCACTTGATATGCTTGTAGGCATGTCTTTGTCAAATTGTTATATATTTCATGAGTGACAATAATATATTTTCAGTGAATCTCTTCACAATTGTGCAAAAGGCTTCTAACAGCTAATATACCTTTTCTGATCAACTTCTTATCGTACGCCTATGAAGAGTACGCTATGGTTGTTATGCTAGTTATAGTTGACCTAGAAAATTTCAGTTTATTTTAAATTGATTTAAAGCCAGATTGCATATGCACTTAGATGAGATTGTCCATATTATTTTATCAATGGTGGGTATAGCATCCTAAATTTCTGCACCTGGTTATCTACTGATCCGTCTTCTAGGTGGCACATTCTTCTCTATTTGTATATATTCAAACAGCTGAACAAATAAATATTTTGCGACAACACAGTTGCCATATAGTACTTCTTGTAGAGCTATCTTAGTATTGATATTTAGCTGTTAAATTTCTTCAATAGCTAGTTTGGTAAACAGGCATTTGGAAACATGTCTTCTAAGTGGTCCGATATGAGATTTGAAGTTCAAATATGAGGACCACTACATATAGCAGATAGCGTTGAAGAAGTAACTAATACAGAAACGTAACTTTCCACAGCACAGGTCTGAACAGTAATTTATCAGGCTGATGGTTGAAATATCTTTTAAATCTTCATTATGCTGACTGCTATCACTTGACTACATACTTTTATCTTTTATATTGTCTTTTATTTTTTGTCAGGTTCATTCTTGTGATCTCCGTTTTGTCCATATATGTCGCCATACTATAGCTTCTTAAAATAGTTACTTGTACAATTATCTCCTGTTGGAAAGAATTAGCGCTGTGACCTTTTTCCTGACATGTTTTTTCTTTAAATTTTGTGCTCTTTTTCCAGGTCAAAAGCTTCAGGGCTGACGAACTTCTTGAGTTTTACAAAGTAAGCACCTACATAGCTCCTCATCAATGTCGTATGTTACTTCTATGATACATTAGCTTTCGTGAATCTTAATAATAATAATATAATATAGTGGTAAAATGTGTAAAACTTACCTTTACTATAGATCATTTTGATTTGACTACCTAACATTTTAAAGTTTTGATTTTAGTACCCAACCTTTCAATTTGTTTGATTTAAGTCATTTGATAGCCCTTTCAATATAAAATTTAAGCTGATTTCTTTCTTTAATAAATTTGTAGTTACATGAATTGCAAAAATATGCTAATTAAGCTTGTAAGGATAGACATTGTATTCAAATTTGAAGTTACAGAGTCATTAACTGACCAAATCAAATAAAGTAAAAGTTTAAGTAGCAAAAGTAAAGTTTTTAAGGGTTAGGTAGCCAAATGGGTAGTAGTTGAGATAACTTCTATACATTTTTACATAATATAATTAGGCCTCATTTGGTTCCTGTTTTCTTTCTTAAACTGTAATTATCATTTTGACATAGTTGCTGTAGCTAACTTTTTTTTTTTCCCATATTAATCTCACATTTACCGTATGTTTAGAACCTTTCTTCTCAGCACTTGTGTCATCATTAATGAAGTGACTCTTCACCACATTTTGCAGTCAGATATGAAACTAAAGAAATTTTTGCACATAATCGAGAATTCTCCTGTCTACCCTGTGATATATGACAGCAATAGGTGAGGCAATGGTTTGGCAGAAAAAGATACTCTGTTTCTTGACCTGTAAAATAATTATGCTATATTTGTTACTCTTGTTTCATCTGTTTTTGTTTTTCATTTAGCTGTAATATATTCTTTTGGAGAGGGATGATAATGAATACCGCCGTTCATGATCAACCCTAACTAAATCATGCTAATGACTTAGTTTGAGTTTATCTAAACAGAAGATGGTTGCTCTAAGCGGCATGTACAATTTTGGCGCTGAAAAAAGCTAACTTCTTGGAAATTTCAGCTTCACAGCTATACTTTAGGCCTCATGAATAGTGCCTGAATATATTAGTTAGGGCTTGGCTCAAGCTTGAGCCGAGCCTGAATCTTGCTATGTAAATTCGGATTGAGCCATTCATGTATCGGCCTTTTCTTTATAAAACTCTTGTTATTCTATGTTCTGCCATCACTAAAATACAACATTACAACTATCTGACTTATTATATTCTGATTTGTTCTGAATGAGGATAGTGCATGCCCTTAATTTAATTTTTAATGCAACCAATCTGGTGACACTTAGTGGTATCTGTTTATTATTCAGGACGGTATTGTCATTGCCTCCAATTATTAATGGAGCACATTCAGCCATCACTCTCAAGACTAGAAATGTGTTCATCGAATGTACAGCTACTGATCTAACCAAGGCAAAAATTGTTCTGAACACAGTGGTAGGGAAGAAAAGTGGGCTTTGCATTCCATTCCTTCTGCTTGTGGCTTTTACTAACAACAAAGTTCTGATAGATGTGTCTTTCTTGCAACTCTTTAGGTTACTATGTTTTCAGAGTACTGTGAAAGGAAATTTGAGGTTGAGCCAGTTGAGGTGATTTACTCTGATGGCAAGGCTAGCATTTACCCTGACCTCTCGGTGACCAAAATGGAAGTTCCTCTTTCTGATATTACTGGTCCCATTGGTATCTCTCTGGAGGAATCAGAGGTATTAGCATCATAATATCACTATTTCACAAACTAGTCATTGAAATGTCTCTTTACTATGGCTACTGCATGCCGTGATTCACGTTGGGTTGCTTGATTACTAGTGTAAGTTGTTTCTCATGAATACTTGTAAATGATTCCTCTCAGTATCTCAGTTTTTTTTGGTTAGAATTGTTATACGAAATGAATCACATTTGCACCACCTAGGTGCAGTGGTGGCGCATTGAGATGATGAACACTTTTAATGCAGCTTATGTTATGTGCGCAGAAAATTGATATGAGAGGGTAAATAAACAAAAGACAGTGGAGTTGAATGGTTAAAGTGAAAGTTTCCAAGTTCGTGCAAAATTTAATTGTTATATAGAAGTAAGATGTGAGGGGTATGAGTGAGTACCTAAAGACCATTGTTTTTGGCTAAAGAATAGAGTGCAGATTTTACTTTTGGCTATTATTGTGCTCCACAACTTTTTGACTAAAATTACTTGCATGAAGAAAGAGGGGTAAGCATTTGATGTTTATAAGAATAGTTAAAAATGAAGCAACAACGTTCTAACAGGCGTTTGTCTTGGCAACTTGCTGGTTTTGTAATACACTCTATTTGTTATCAATCTTTGTATTATACCAAAATTTTGACTGAAGTTCTTGTTTGTATTGATTGTAAGCAAATAAGGGAGAGATATTGGAGATGAGGTTATAGATTGGGAATAATTAGGTCTATGACTATGTATATTGAATTTTGATTTTGCAGACTGAGCCATCATGTTGGAGTTTATTTACTATAGTGGATTAGAAATATCTAGGGACAGAAGAACAATGCAACACAGAACAAGAGTAAGATGGTTGAAAAGGAGAATTACCTTTAATATCTTGTATGTACTGCATATACGCCTGTACATACACCTCTTAAGATGAAAATGAGATTTTAATGGATGCCTTTACGACTAGTTATGCTTTGTTCATCACAATATCCAGCAACTAGGAACAATATATTCAAAAGTTGAGTGTTGCTAGGATGATGAAGTTCAGGTGTATAAGGAGAACTATTTGAAAATATAGGAAAGAAGACTACATCCAAAGATAGAGTAGCACTAGTAGAAAATAAGTTGTCTGAGTATTGATCATGATTGTTTTAATTTGTCCAATAAGGACCGCATATATCAGTATATACTTATTTCATTCATGTAGAGATGCCAAAATATATGTATATGTGGTACAAAATGGCATTAAGTAGAAGTTTTATGATCTTTATCTTTTTTTTTATTTTAAATTTATATCTTTAATGCCAAGGCCCTGGTCTCTCAATCCTCATCATTCTTGCTCTGTGAGGCTCCTCCGAAATCCTTGTGCCAATGAGTTACCGCCTATTTTCTATCTGTTATCTTTTCTTTTCTTCACGTCTTTGGGTCAAAATGCCCTTAGATTGTCTGTCAAAGCTTTATCTTTTGCCTTTTATATTTTATTTATTATGTTTAGTTGTTTAGAATTATGTTAAAGAAAAATACTTCAAATTTTTCTTTACCCGTTGAGTTGGGACCTATTTGGCTTGTGGAGGTCCTAAACCAATGATGCGCAGCATTCCTTTTGATGATATGTGGACTTATTTAGGTTATATTATGCTGGATTTGTTTCATATATCTAGAGGTTTGGTGGTTTCAGTTGACAATGGCAAAAGCCTTTATACTTGCAATTTTTCTTGTAGTTGGTGTCATTATTGCATAAAATGTGATAGTTTAATGCTGATTTCTTGATGGTTATTTTATAGTCTAATTATCTTTGTGTTAAACATTGGATAATCTTCTATGCTTTTGGATGCGTAAGGTATATGAGACCAGTTGGATTCAGTCATAGCATAATCGCAAACTGTAGAATGGAGATGTTTAGATACTGTTCTACAGAAAATAAGTTCTTATGATCTTACCAGCATTAGGCACATCCAGTGCACTATGTCCAAGTAGTGTTGGCGATCCCATAAGAAGATGACATGATGAGATCACATTGATTGTAGTGTGCTTGATTATGCTTGATGGTACAGCTTTAGATGTTATGTTGCAATCAGTTAGTGGAAAAAACATTAGCCTGATTAATTTCAGTTAGTGGATGATTCTGGGTTTTAGTGTTCTTGTTAAAAACCTATTGATTTCAACTTGTGCTTCTCATATGGTCCTGATAATGGAGGGGTTAGACTTGTGAAACTTCTCAAGTGAATGGAATTACTAATATAATACTTTACCTATGTATATAACAAGCATTGATCTTACCTACTGTGGCATTTTTTTTTTTTCTTCTCTCTACCACCTTGTATGCTACTAAGCACTAATATGATTACAGGTTGCTATATTTTGGTTATATGGATGTTTTCTTTTTGACATTTTTTGATGACGGGTTCAGGTTATCTTCTTCATATGAATTTAACAAAATATGTTCATTTTCTTAATTCTTTCAAAACAGTCTTTTGTATGTTGGAACAGATGATGTGGTGTTATATGCCAAATTTCTCTTTATGACCATTATAAAATCTAGTGGATTTAGTATTTAATCTATTATTTTTCAGATGAGCTTCTGTTGATGTACTTTTAATGACAGGTTATTCCATTATTGAATAAAATGCAATTGCAAGCTGAGAAATCTGTCTCGGCAGATGGGAATCATATCATATCTGTGTCTGTACCGCCAACTAGAAGTGACATTCTACATGCCCGTGATGTCATGGAGGTATGACTAATAATAGTAATTTGACTGAGCTAACTTAATCTGGTTATATTAAGTATAACCATCTTTTCCCTTTCCCCCTCTCTGAGTACATCTAATTGTTCGTGAAGGATGTTGCTATCGCTTATGGCTACAATAATATCCCAAAGTCAAAGCCTAAGTGTATGACAAATGGAGGTAGACAGCCACTGAACCGATTTTCTGATAAAATTAGAGCTGAGGTACGAATAAGAGCTCATAATTTCTTTTATGATTTTTTGGTTGCTTTTTTGCAAAGTTTGCTCTCTACTTAAGGTATGCAAGTTGACTTATAACATGAGAGGGGGAGAAAGCATCTAGAACATTTATTTACTGAATCTGTTTCAAATTAATTTTTCTTCTATTTTTGCATAGGTTGCGAGGGCTGGATATTTGGAGGTGCTCACGTGGATCTTATGTTCCCATGAGGAGAATTTTTCAATGTTAAAACGAGAGGATGATGGGAAGAAAGCAGTCATTATTGCGAATCCTCGTTCTTCTGAATTTGAGGTTTACTTATTATTCTCTCAAATGTCTCTAAACTTTATTTTTTTTTATTTTACTCTTTAAGTCGCACCTACCTCCAGCTGCAAAAGTATTAAATTTCGCAATTATATCCCATTCTTTTTAGATACTTTAGTTGATGCTGTTACCACATAGCACCATGTAGCTGAATACAGCATATATATTGTGCTATTTTTTGTGATTTCTGGCCTCTGATAGCTGTAGCTGAATACAGTTTATATATTGTGATGTTTTTGTGATTTCTGTCCTCTGATAACTGCAGCTGAATAAAGTTTATATATTGTGATGTTTTTGTGATTTCTGGCCTCTGATACATCTAAGTATTAATTCATCCACTGTGTGGTTGAATTAAATAAATGCGCTAATTAGATGCATAAGTTTCGGGTGTTAAGAGGGTCATACTTTGTAGTTTGTACATATCATAACTTTTACATGTGTTTTGCTGAATAATATTCTTAGTTGAAGGTTGAAATTGTTAAGGAATCTAACAAGATTTCACTTTAGGAATTAAGTATAAATATTTCACTTAGTCTTATTTGATATTCATTCTTTGCTAGCTTGTATCCTTTCTCTTCTATGTTTCTTTCTCTTTTTTGAAATGTTAGAGGAATTTCCTACTACATTAACATGACGCCTTTGATATCCTAGGACCTTTCAAGTTGAGTCATTCAATTAAAATGCTTTTCCCTAATCATTTGTCGAATATTTGCTTCATATGCATATGTTATTTGTACAGTTTGGAATAAAAGAAATGGATATTGAGACAGATGTAGAAAGCATTGAACTTGTTGTAGCATGAAATGGGCGGAAAAAAAGAGTACCAAGCGAATGTAGTTTTTGTCATTAAATGAATCACAATCTAAATTTTCACAACATGTACGAAATTAGAAATCACCTTTAATTTCTACCTTCTGGCCTTTGTCCAAATTTATTTTTTAGAATTTGCATTAAGAAAGTTTCCTGTTCATTCTAGGAATATCTTTGGAATTAGATCTTAAGTTTGAAGCTAAAAAATCTCAGTCTAGCTATCCTTGGTGATGAATGCATGTCTGCTGCAAGCATATGCAAGTGGGCATCATGTAGGATGCTAATCTCCAGTGAAGACAGCTTCCTAATTTATCCTTCATCCTTGAAGTAATAGGGAGTTTCTTAGTGAAAAAAAGGCATTTTGACTGTTCACTGGATTGTAGCCTTTGGCATGTTTTAACTGGTATCAATTTTGGGAGCTCCCTATGCTGTTTGTTTTATAGTCTGTAATTTATTCTTGAACTCTACAAGTAAATTAAGGAGACTCCAGTTTGACAGGCCAATGTAATGGTAGGAACATATCATACTTGAGAGTTAATTCCTTTTATCGAACACACTATCTGAGATAGGAATTTTGGTGATGAAATTTGTGAGAATAAAGATGTAATAGATTTCGATGAGGTCAAGCATCATTATCAAACTTTGATGCAGAAGCAGCTAATTTAGTTCTAGATACATTGTAATTAAGAAAAATATGATTTTAGATGGCTCTTTTTCAGAAGGCATAAAGTTGAATGGTTGGTGCTAGATGAAGAAAAGAAGAATGCTATTTGGGTCGCAGCAAATATTTGAAGGAATGACAATGAATTTGGTGTTTAGAATTGATTACATAAAGATGAGTTTGTAATTAGCTACCTGTGTGTGTTGTGCCTCAATTATTTTTTGGCTAGTACTAATATAACTTATTTCACTTTTTTTTTCCCGCAAATTCCTAAGACTATGTGTATGTTTGGCACTTTGTTTTTGTGCAGGTTGTTCGAACAAGTCTGATGTCATGTTTATTGAAAACTTTGAAGCACAATATCGACCATCCGAGGCCAATAAAGGTACTCTGTGCAGACCCCATGTGGCTAATCATCTTGTTGTTCTGTGCTGTTTCATCCGTGTAGCTTATCATCTTGTTGTTTTATTCTTTTTCATTCTAGGCTTTTTTTTTTGTGTGTGTGTGTGCGCGTGTGTGTGTTTTGCTTGCAACTTTTTACTCTTCTCTTCCTGATCACATTTTATCAGAGATTTGCATTGGTAAAGAGGGTTGGGACTAATCAATTTGGTGATATTAATTCTGTTGTGATAATAATTCTGTTTCTAAGTGTTAGTTAGACTACTAATAAGTATGTTCATTTACTGTTCTTAGTTTTGATGGCAAATTATTTCATTGATAGAAGCATATCTACATGCCCTGTTTGTCTAGTGATCCTAGATTTATTGACTTTATTTCTTTAACCAAGTTGTTTATCTTCGTTGGTACAAAGGAAGAAAAGACTATTACAACATAATTAACAAGTGCAACTCATTATCTATTATAAATCTTTATTTTCTTTTTTTGTTGAATATAGATATTTGAAGTTGGTGATGTGGTGACACTTGATGCTGCACGTGATGTTGGTGCTGGAAATAATCGTCGACTTGCAGCATTATATTGCAATGTAACCTCGGGATTTGAGGTATTAGTTTTATTACTCAAGTACTTGAATTAGTAGCATACACGTCAAATCACTTAATAATGAAACCTTATTTTGATGACTTTTTCCTCCTATCTCTTAGTCCAGGATATATCTGATATTTAATATGATGGTTGTTGTAAGAATTGATAGTAACAGGTAAATTCCTCGTGCGGCTAGGATTCTTGTTGTTTAATTTGGTCCTTAACTATTCACGTTAGTTGTGAACAAACTTAAATAAGGGATAGAACAGTGTAAGGGCATGTTTGGTTCGCGATTGGAATAGGAATGGGAAATGAAATTGGATTGCTTTGGAATGGAAAATGGAATGACGAATCATCCCAAGACGTTTGGTTCATTAATGGAATGGGTATTGGAATGAAAATCTAGAATTTTTTAGAGGGTGTTTTGATTAAGAGAGAGGAAAGTGATGAAGGGAGAGGAGGGGAGGCGTTGGTGGAAGAGAATTTTTAGTAGTTTACTTGGGAATGGGCCAATCCGGTATTCAAGGCCGGATTGGACCATCAATAGATTTAGTCATTCCCATTCCAAAGTGGAATGGGAGTTGGAATCCGATTCCTTTAAAACAAACAACAATCATTGGAATCAATGAATCCCATTCCGATTCCATAGTCTAAAATAGGTGAACCAAACATGCCCTAAATGTTTCTTGATAAGTTCTTTCGCCTAACTAATGCAGCATATAGTCTCTCACATGCATATTTGGTATAATGAGAAAAATCTCAGAATTAAAGGCTTTTCTTTTGGGTAGAAAATTGATCCAATGTAAGTGTTGAAAAAGCATGTTTCAGCTGCTAAATGACTAAAATTTGATCCATCGGCTGGAGTTGTTAACCTGTTAAAATTTCTCTTTCTTGGCTTCATAACTTTGTAACATACTATTATTAGACTAACCTCTTTTCTTTATCCTCCATACATTAACCACTTATTTTTTTTTTTTGCTTAAGTTCCTGATGGACATTTAGCGCTTCAACCTAGTTCGATGGCCATCAGTCTAGTAATTAATACCGTACAGGGACCTTGTGCCCAATTTTCAATATTTCAGGTTGAAAAAACTTACGGTGCCTTGAGGTGTATGAATTGCAAGTTAGAATAGCAAGACTTGATAGTTAAGAAGAGTTGTAGGAATTACTTCTTTTTGATTTGGATGTAGCTGTTAAATAATGGCTGAAACTAATGGGAGCATTATTTGAAGAAGTATTTTAGTAGGGTAGGAAGTTATTTACGTAAATTTGATTCACTTTGTACTTTTATTATTGTCTTTTTTTATGGTCTTCTTTCTTACTTTTTAGATGTTCTTACGTCTTTTTGTTAAATAACTTCTAAAATTTCAAGCAAATATTCCTTCATAAGCACGTAACTAGTAGTATACGCTGGTAGCCTTGTAAACTGCAGTTAAGATGCAAGGAAGAGGAGGATGATTTAGGAGTCATTCGGGGTTGGTTTTGCTTCATGCTGTAAACTTCAAATGGTATAGACAGATAAAAATGGCTAGACAAATGACACTTCTCTTCTAAAATTTATCAAGGAATGGCCATTAATTCCATCTATAAGACAAGAGGATGGTCATTTAGTAGATCCATCATACTTGATTTGTTTTTCTCTTTCTTTTACCTGTCTGTGTGATGCATTATGATATTATCAAGAAATTATTACTTTTCCGATAGGAGCTTGAAAAGTTTTTACTGCTGTTTTGTGAAATACAATGTGAGAGAAGCATGTACCTATACATTGATATATTCACATCTGCCTGTTGCTTTGCAGGAAATATTGGGTTTGGTGGAAAGAATCATGAAAATCGTGAGAGCTCCTCATGTTCAAGTTGGTGATAGTTTTATGAGACCTTCAGAGGTAGGAACACCCCTGTTGTGTCTTCTGATCTAGATAGTGTCATGTTTTTGTATTCATTGTCCTCCTATTTCGTTGTTTTTCCATGAGAAGAAATATGTAACGGAATGTAATTGTTAATCTGCATGAAGGAACCGGAGTTTTTCCCCAATCGACAATGTAGCATCATATTCAAGGGGAAAGAGATTGGCAACTTTGGCATTGTTCATCCTGAGGTACTGCCACTTAACTTTGGGATTCTCATAGCGTGATGGTGATGCAACCAGTTGTCTATAGACGCCAAGAAGCATCTTACCTAACATGAGTGCTGCATCGGTGTTTGCACTCGGGCACACACATAGCAATGATGATGCAAATTTAGTTATCTATCTTCGAAGATGGCTAGTCAACTTTGTTGTCTCTTTTTTCAGCCTTTTTTTTTGTATTAATCTAATTTGCTGCTTATTACCCTCACAGGTTTTGAAGAAATTTGGTATTCCTGATCCATGCTCATTCGTGGAGATTGACATCCAGGCCTTATTATAGTGTCAGCTTTACTTTATTCTACTCATTCTTTTTGAGTCGAGATCTTTATTTTTTTGGTGGCTAAATTTGAAACTGTGACGATATATGAAGGTTAAGACCTGAGAGATATGAAGGTTAAGACTTCCGCCTGGAGCATCTTAAGACAATTGTTACATCAAATTTGTGGCAGGCTTCGTCCCGTATCTTTTTCAGATCGAATTTGATTGAAATTGGCAGATACTAATATGGTAATTTATTCAAAGAATTTTTTTTTTATCTTTTTCTATTTTCTCAAGATACTACAATGGTTTGTTTTAAATTAATATTTATGTCAACTTGTTCCACTTTTCTCTGAGAACTTGTGCTTGTAGCAAGTGTGTAAATCTCTCTGTCTCTCTTTCTCTCTCTATCTCTCTCCCTCTATGATTCTCTGATTTCTTCGTGACTGCTGGAACATTGAGGCTGCTATTTGCTGAACATTAATTTTCTCTTCTGTTCTCTCCATATAAAAGTTAAAAAGGAAAGACTTTGCTCCAAGTTTCCACTAATCCATGTTTGTTTGTTTGTTTGTTTTTCTTTTACCTTTCTTGAGTACTTGAAAATAGATGTGAATGTAACTTTTGTAAATTTGCAAATCATACAAAATTTAGAAAATATTATAAATTTCTAAATCTTTAAAGAATCTATTAGAAATGTTGATTAGTCAAGAGCTACAATGATTCAGTCTAATAGCACTAGTAATTTGATGGGGTGTATTTATACTCTCTTACTATTAATTTTTTTAAATTACCTCTCAATACCCAAAATATTCTTTTGAGATTCAATACAATTAGTAAACCCTAGAGAAAAAAGGATATATTTAAAGAAATTTTTTAAAATCAATAAAGGTATTTTGGTCATCTAGGGGTAAATAAGATATGTTTTATGTTTTGAAGGAAATATTTGATATTATCCCTAACTTGTTGGGTTCCAAACCATTGACTCAAAATGCTTAAGCGTATTATTAGCACTAGAGTTTATGTTCCTTATATTTTCAATCATAATCCTCTCTTATCTAATGTTGGATTATTAGAGTGTCACAAATATTTTCTGTTTATACGTTGATTTTCTCATAAGGTCTAATTTTTTAGCCCAAAATTATCTGTGAGACCTATCTGACATTTCTAATTGGCATGCTAACTCTCATACCAAATACCGCAACCCAGTCCACTAGTTCTAATAACTTATCGCAACCCAGTCCACTAGTTCTAATAACTTATCGGGCCTCAAACTGCTAGGCGAAAATGCTTAAGCCTAGTTATCAGTATTAGAGTCCTTCGTTCTTATATTTTCGTTCACATTTTTTTTTTTTTTTCCATCTGATGTGAACTATTTGAGCATTACAAGGACTATGTTTATACGATATTTTTAAGTTTGCAGGGATATATAAATTTTTAGGATATTTACATACAACTCTCTGTAAACTTATCAAATTGCGGATATATCAGTATGATGTCTAATTAATCAAATACTTTCCTCCAAAGTTTAAGATTGCTTCACAATATACCACTGCCATTATACTCTTTAGTCAAGTTTGGTTAACCATGAGTAAAGTAGAATCAAACAACTTAATCATAGTTAATTGATATGTAAAATGACTTCTTTACATTCACTTCTTTTTATATTTTAATTGCATATAGATTCTTGCAAAGATATCAAACTACGGATAAATCCGTCTGCAGTTTAAGTTATCAAATTTGTCTCTCTAAAGTTTAAGATTCTTTCATAAATATCTATCCCTACTGTTAGTCTCAAATGTGTGCCATCAATTCACTCTGAAACCAAATCCTAAAGCAGTCACATATGGAGATTTTGCTGCTAGAAAAAGAAGTAACTGATATTTTACTAATATAGTTCTTCAGAAAGTGCAAAATAGTAGAGAGTAAAAGTAGTTTGAAGTGAAGGAGGAGAGGAGATGGCGTTGGAGGCGTGGGAACTGGGTGAAGGAAAATTAAAGAAGCAAAAGGAGGTGGAGAAGGTGTGGGACGTGAAGGATTGGGTGAGATTTAATGGAAGAAGAAGACCACTATGAAGGATATTTTTCACAATTCTAGAACTTTAGAGGGACATATTTGCAAAGGTGTTCTAGCATTTGGAGGGACATATTCGTAAAGATGACCGATGTGTTTTTGTGAGGAGGACATTTTTGGACATTGTCAGCAATTAATAGTATTTGGAGGAACATATTTGCAAGAGCAATATTATATTATATTTTTTAACTGTTAAAAATAAATAGAGAACTAATGACAGAAGTAGCGACAATTGAGGAGGTGTTGAATTAGGATTAACATAGGGGTGAAAGAAAGAGATAGTATAACAAAACGGTATTTCATTTGATTGAATTATTAATTCAATAACTATGACTGCTCCCTTCCCAGAGGGGTCACTTATTCTAAAACTACTCTAGTCCTAACACGCTTAACTTATTAACCTTTTGGGTCTAATCACTGCCCAAAATGCTATAGACGGATTAAGAGATTTAGCACTATTATATCTTATATATATGACTATTTTTAATTCTAGAAATGTCATAATACTTTAAAAAAAATTTTTAATCTATTGAGAGGGGTTAAGTATGCACAGTTCTAAATGTACCACTCAAAATATTACTATTATCCCTTCAAAGTTGCTAATATTAATGCATTTCTAATAAATTCACAAGTTATAATTTAAATGCCTTATAGTCAATTTTCATTGGGATTTTATGATCTTCTTTTGATTTCTAAGATTGGAGTTGTCCCATCCATCAATCACCCTCTTGGGGAGGTTGGATGTTAGGAAGAGTTATACAATATCTAGCCTCCGCCGCCACCGCCGCCGCCGCCACCGCTGCTGTGTAAACCTCTTCCGCCGCCACCGTGAGGGCCCTCGTTCACGATGATGCTCCTCCGTCGACGCTCTCGGACGCCATCCCGCTGCTGCTAGCTCCTACTTTCGATCAAGTGGCATTCCTACCTATCTAAATATTAATCTTGTTAAGAAACTATCTAGTGACACCAGCTCAATTGGAGTAGGAGTCCATGTGAGGAGCTTGCGTATTGCTTATTTGTTTGTTAATTAACTAATGATGTAATTAAAAGGAGGCCATCGCAATGCTATAGCAACAATAACAATGATTTTATAGCACATGCTGCTCAATATGACATTAACGATCCAATTCCCCCTCCAACGATACCATGGAAGCTTCTGTTCGTGTCCATGATGATGTAAGTATGTCACGAGATCCAACCACGCCACAAAAATCTGCCAAAAATCACCAAAGTTTCCACAATTAACACCAAAAACCTATGATCTTATTCTCAGACTATAGTGCTCACGAGGGAATAGATGATGCAAGCGTACCCAATATGGGACGAAATAGAACTTAAGCATCTGAAGAGGCCCCATAATCCAAGTTAAACCAGCAAGCACCACCGCCATCGCCGTCCAGCAAACCGTGGACGTCATCACATCCTTCTTCTCATTCGGAAGGAACAAATCACTACTTGGGTGGAAGCGCGAACCTTTCTTTCCCGGACTCCTTCCCCACTAAAACACATTGAACATGATTAAGCTACATCAATTGGAAATTAATTACAAGCTGTAATTGACCCCAAATCGGCTAAAGATGCTAACCAGGTAGAAATGGTAAGCAAGCATAGGGAAAGGCATGGTGAATCAAAGTTTCGGCGTCACATTATCCAAACTCCTATACAACTTCTCCGGTAGCTGCCGTTATCAGAAGAAAACCCATTACTTGAACCGATCGACTAAAGCATAAAAAATCATTAGAAATTCTAAGAAAATTGGGGTTAATTCACATACCGGGTGCCACGATTCATCGTTCTCTACGTGTCCATGATTCTAGTGATGTGTCCTGTGGCTTATCCTCCTGCATAGCAGCATTGTTTCTTTTACACATTAGATCCCCGAATAGAACAAAATTACCTAATTTATTCAAGTTCAACAGCTAAATGGGGAATAGGGGGGAACATGAAACGTACCATCCATGATAAGGCACGAGAATGGAGGAATGGACCACCTACCACAAACCACATCAATTCCAATTCCCCCTCCAACGAAATTACAAAACTGATCCAGCAATTCGAGGTATATACATACATATCTACAAGCAACAAGCTTTTAAGTGCTACAAATCAGACATAAATTCATAAACTCGATACATCATTAAACGGCCAAGGAGGTACAAATCAAAGAATCATTGCGGAGTAAGAAACGTTATATATAAACAAGCAATAAAAAGTTTACTTATTCAAACAAAATCTGATCTGAAATGCACATGCATCATCAACACCATATGGAATACTAAAATAGAGAAAATTTCATGATCATCTATCAAAAAACTCAACAAAATCTAAACATCCGCACGAACTAATCTACCAAAGAATACTTAATAAATTGCAAATTTTCCCGTAGACACCAGTGCGAGAGGTCGGAACAAGGAGATCTCACCGTGGAAACGACGCTTATGACGGAGGAAGAGGACGAGCTCGAGGGGGACGAGAGGGGCAAGAGGTGAGGCGCCTGAGCCCCTGGAACATAGGTCCGAGCTCCTTCCGGTCCTTCCCCCCGCCGATCGCCGCCGCCGCCGCCGCCGCTGCCCTGCTCGTGGAGGAGGAGGCCGAGGGCTCGAGCTCGTGAGGAGAGAGGGAGAGCTCGAGCTCCGGTTGGGGAGAGGAGAGGGAGAGAATGGGTTTTGAACGATGGAGTGGGTTTGGGTTAGGGTTAGGGTTAGATTTAGAGTTAGGATTAGAATTGTGGTGGCCTTAAAATAAATAATTTGATATAAAATTATTAGTCGGTAAAAAAATATAATTTAAAATAATTGTCACTAAATATAAGTTAATAATGAGTAATAATGGCCGTTAGATAATTGCTGCTATTAAATTGCCGCTAAAAGATAATTTTGTTGTAGTGCGTTAATCCTATACCAAACTAGCACTTAGAATCGATTGCATCATTGGTCTTAAAAAATTTTCTTTTTTTTTTGCTTTGATTTCTAACATGTTCTCCCATTTGCACGCTAATCATGTCTAGCCTCTCACCACTCTCAAAGCCGTCCTCCACATCTACAACTATCTCGATCTTACACATGATCTCTAATATCTTTTTTCGAGCATCTGGGGTCTTCAAATAGTAAATACATCTATATAAGGACTAGACTTGACAAACGGGCGTGTTGGATAATCGGCGTGTGGGTCATTCTACTCGTAGGTTATATAGGCATGGGTAAAATTTGCCTGCAAATTTTTGAGTAGCCAATATGTTTACCCATACCCGCCCACGGGTGGGCGGGTGGGTATGTGGGTTACCCGTAATTTTTTTTTTGCTCCTATTCTTTCTAAATGCAAAACACATATCTATAATTTTTAAAAGCGAAACATAACTCATTGTTAAAATTATTACAACATACAATAAAAATATTTAAAGTCTTAAAGCGAATAAATTTTATAATGTAAAAGACACGCGATAATAAATTATGGTTAGAATTTTTAGAATGGATAAACAAAAAAAATATTTTTTTAATTAAAAATATATATTTTTTAATTAAAAAATATATACGTCGGTATCCGTGGGTATTCGTGGGTTACCCAAAATGTCCACAACTTAATGGGTACCCATCTGTTTTACCCATAATTTTTTGGGTAAGAAGAGCTAGTGCCCATACCCACAAATTTGCGGATAACCCGCGGGTATCCGCGGGTATGGATCGAGATTGCCAGGTCTAATAAGGACTAATTGTAACTCTGTAAGAAATTAGGGACTACGAACGTCGAACATAAAAGTTGAGGACTAAAAATGAACTTGGCCA
The DNA here is from genome assembly GCA_016920855.1 of Puya raimondii. Classification (NCBI taxonomy): domain Eukaryota; kingdom Viridiplantae; phylum Streptophyta; class Magnoliopsida; order Poales; family Bromeliaceae; genus Puya; species Puya raimondii. The sequence continues at coordinate 17,267,040 of JABWPP010000047.1, read as the reverse complement.
AAAGTTGAGGGACTGGTTGTGCAGTTTATCCAAAAAATTAAGTTCAAGAACCTATTCAAAATAATCCATAGATTAGGATTTATGATTAATTTCCATCCGAAAAAAAAAAAAAACGTGCAAAAGGGACATGAACTACAGTGTGAAGATCGACTTCGACGAGGTTAATATATATGTTGGATATCTAATACTCACCTTGATACCGGATTTTGAGAATCCACAACTTGCTCTTATAGACTGCAGTTGATCTGATACTCGCTTCAGTACCGGCTGTTGGGATTCCACAACGAAAGCGTCAAATCAAATTTTTACTATAAACCCATCTTTTTAGCAAAAAGTTGATACAATCACAAAAAAGAGGAAAAAAAAAATGAGTAAAATAAGATTTACTAAATAATAGAAGAATTACTCCTGACTCCTCTTCTGCAATAGAGTAGTTTCAATCCGAGCCCTCCTTCTGAATCTCTCTCACCCTCTCTCTCGTTTTCAGTAAACCCAGAAGACTTCTCTTGTTGAAATTGAGGCTATCTCCAAAAGAACACCCAATTTCAACTATTCTTATGCACTTGTACACCAGGTGCACCAAAAGCACATTTCTCTCTCTTGTATGGCCCACCACCTAAGGAGTCAAAATAGGTGTTTGGCCTTGTTTTTGAAAAGTCATTTGGGGTCCAAAAGTAATTTTCGGTTAAATAGAGCATTTGACAATCTCGTTTTCAAAAATTTGCTTCTAATTTTTAGAATAAGTTTTCTGATTTTTGAAGCCCAAAATCAGAAGTAGCTAAATCCTGCTTCTTTAAATCTGATTCTAATTTTGGACTCAAATTTTAATTTATTTTTGTATATTCAAATTTTAAATTTAAGTTCAAATTTTAATTTTGAATTATAATATATTTGAATTTTTAAATTTCAAAATTTAACTTTTAAATTTTAAATTTTAAAATTAAAATTTTAGGTGCTAAATAAAATTTTAAAATTTCAAATCTCAAATTTTAAATTTCAAATTTAAAAATTAAAATAAATTTTAAATTTTAAATTTCAAATTAAAAATTAAAATAAAATAAATTTAAATTTTAAATTTCAAATTTAAAAAATTAAAATAAATTTGGAATTTGGGAATTTTAGAATTTAAAATTTAAAATTATAAGTTTTAATTTTCAAATTGCAAATATCAAATTTTTAAAATTCAAAATTTAAATTTTTAAATTTCAATTTTGAATTTGAAAATTTAAAATTTAAAATTTAAGTTTTAAATTTTAAATATTCAATTTTAAATTTTAAATTCACATATCAAATTTAGATTTTAAATTTAAAATTGAAAGTTGAAATTTAGATTTTAAAATTTAAAATTTAAATTTAAATTTCTAAAATTCAAATTTGTATTTTAATTTAAAATATGAAATTTTAAATTTTTTACAAATTTAAAATTTAAAATTTAAATTTGATTGTAAATTTAATTCAAATTTTAAACTATTTTAAAATAAAATTTAGTAAAAAATACTATTGTTTATAAACATTAAAAAATTTTAACAACATCTTTACCAAACCATTTCAGAAAAATCTCTTTCCATCTAAACTCAGCTAAACTCTCTACTCTAAACCCTAAACTTAATTCTCCAAACCAAAACTAATTTTACAGAAATTATTTTTCCAAAATTTAGGCCAAACGAGGCTCAAGTATCTAGTATAATTCGAAATTCTATTTTAATTAATATTTAGATTCAAATTAATCTATCTAATTTAAATATTTATCCTAAAATATTTATCCTAAAATATTTATCCTAAGGAATCTAATCAAATTCTAACAATATATATAATGTAAAATGCTAATCATATATAGTAATTCCTAATTCTACTCCTCATCGAACAGTTGAAATATCCGAGTCCAAAATATAATATATATCGAGACCCCTCGCGCTCCGATCTTCATTGTTTTTTTTTTTAATTTCGACCTTCGAAATTTCCACCTACGTAATTAAGCAGCGTCGTCCAGTTTACTCTCACAGCTAGCTAGCAAAACAGTAAGTGTAATCTATTTAGCTCTATCTATCTAATTAATCTTACCAAGTTCTTGATTTTTTTTCCTTTTGTGTGCGCGTTTTTTAATTAATCTCGATGGAATTAACCGTCCACCACTCTCTTTCTCTGTAGTTAATATGCAAAATTTCTTGATTTTGTTTTTTCTTATAATTTTGTTTCTTTAGTTTGTGGAATTGCATGTACTGCTAAATCTCTTAATTAATTTCTGGCCGTTACTAATTTGATAGTATATGTTTTTTTTATCACTAGAGAAGAATTAGCGTGGGTGCGGAGATCGATCATGGCGATGCTCCCCGGGTACAAGTTCACGCCCAAAGAGGAGTTCCTGGTAGGCAACGTGCTGAGGAAGAGGTTGCGCGGGGAGCCGCTCGACGGTGCTTCCGCAAACTGCATAATGGCGGCCGACGTCTACGGCGACGACCCGGCGCGGCTCACCGATCGATTCCCTCCCACAAATCGCGAACCCTGCGAGTGGTTCTTCTTCAGCTGGTGCAAACTGATCAAGGCCAAGAATGTCCACGGCGGAGGCCGAGCTGATCAAGAAGGGCGGCGCAAGAACAGAAGGAAGGAGAGGGCGGTGCGCGGGGCTGAAGGCATAGAGCTCGGGCAGTGGAGGTCCACCCAGGCTGTCAAAGACGTGATTCAAATCGACGGCTCGGGCTGCGCCGTCACGATCGGATACCATCAGAATTTCGAGTATCGTGATAGCAACAAGCAGAAGTCCGAATGGCTCATGGAGGAGTACGGCATCCTCCCGTCCTTGGAGGCTGCAGGCGATGATCTTATGGAGCTGGTTATATGTAAAATCTACAAGACGCCTGCCGCCAGACGTGCCGAGGCAAAACGATCTGTATCATCACCGGCTTCTCCAATTCCTTCCCCCGTATCGCCGTCTCAGCATAAATTGCCGCAGCAGCAGCATCCTCGGCCTGAATTGCTGCAGCCGCCACCTTCTAGGCCTTCACCGCCGGCAGTTGTGCCCCCAAATTCGCCCAATCCATGGCCGTCGATGCTGTGGCAAGAACAGGTGTTGCAGCCTCTTTCGTCTGAACAATTAGTGCTCCCTTGTCAGCATGATCCGCTGTCGCCACCCTTGCCGCCGCCGGGGCATCGGCCCGAACAGTTCCCTCAGCTTCTTTTGCAGGTGGACATGCCGCAGCACAACAACGCAATGACGTTAAGCGCCATCACTGCACCCTTTTTCTCTCATGATCTAGTTTGGCCTGATGGTCACAAATTTGTGTCCGACGAGACTCGTAGCTCCCCTGATCATCGTGGATCAGCAGTGGTTAATCTGCAGCCTCATGCCGTCTCGGCCGCACATGTCTGTGATGATCGCAAACCTGTTATCCCTCTGACCTCCCAATGTACTACTGCAAAGATATCCACACATCACGCGGATAATGGCAGCGTCCTCCCCCCGCCAGACGAACAACAACAACAACCACTACCGCACGCCGAGTTGGATGCTACTGCAAGGGCATGTCCAAAGGATCTACAGCTACTAGAGAGATCGGCGAAGAGGAGGAAGATTCTTGGGACCTACAGTTCTCTCTTCGCAACAAGCCCTTCGCACCGTCCAACCATTCGCAAAGCCCCCACGAGTGCTCGATGATCGACAAGAGGGTGCATGCATACATGGCTTTCTGTTTCATGAGAAGCCCACCGTCCACAACTTTTTGATGATTGACAACGACGACATGTGGCCATCCGATCCCTGATCATGCATGCACATACACATTCAGTATGTAATTATATATATGGTTGTAGTTATATATACCAATGCGGTTCATATTCATAGATCCATTTGATTATTACTGTATTCGGGAAATATATATATATACGTAGTCGTAGTTATTATTGGTGTGCAATATATGTCTCTGTGTAACGACCATAGTCCTTCGGTCTTAATTCCATTCTTTAATTCCATTCAATTTTCAAATTTTTAATTAGTGCAATGCGATTTGTGCGTCACCTTTTTTATTTATATTTTATGATATCACAGTTCAATGGCCGTTTTTCTTACAACAGTTTTGTAGAAAAGGCTATGTATATATTTTTTTTGGAGCATAAGATTTACATCCTATTCATCTTCGAGGTTACAAATAAAGAAATTATATCTATAAATGGATTGTAAAATTTACACCAAATTTAGCATTGATCTAGTTTTGCCGCTTTCTATTTTTTGAATTTAAAAAAACTGAGAGGTTTAGTTTAAAGTTTTAAACCCTAGGTGGCCACACTGTAAATGAAATTTATATAACTTTACATCGTGTGTAAATAGCAATTTCTTTCTCTTTTAAGCTACTCAATCCTCTAATTTAATTTTACTTTTAAATAAGAACTACATAATGTTACATGCATTTCACTAGGGTGCATGATGCAAATTTAATTCTTACAACATCGTTCAAGGACCACATTTTTTAGCCAAAAAAGTTGAGCAGTGCTTCCATGCACCCATCCATCTTGACCGCCAAAAAAGTTGAGCAGTGCTTCCATGCACCCATCCATCTTGACCGTTTATTGATCTGTAACTAGCAAGTGAGATCATGTGCAACTAGAGTGGCGAGCGGTTATTCTACAGTCGGTACCGGTCGCCTGCTACCTGATTGAGGGTAGTTTTGTCATTTTGTGATTGGCCCAGTTTGCATTAAGTGAGGATACTTCCGTTAGTTTCTTGGTGAAGGAAAAGAAGAGATAGAACTCTACCGAATCTTCTAGAAAAGTTCTATCGCTCTCTCAGACTATCGCTCTTCCACTTCTATAATGTCTTTGCTGACATTTTTTGCTTGTCTTCGCCTTATGATCATATTTGTGTTGCATGATTTTTAAATCGCATGCTTCGCTGATCAATTTTTTTATGTAGATTAGTTCTACAATTTTTTTATTCGGTTTTTATGTGAAATCGATTATAAAAAAAAAAACTAAATTAGTTCAAGTTTCTTTCCTTTTATTTTTATTTTTTAAATTGATCATGAGACATGCGAATTTTTTTTGCTTCATGCATAAAAAAATATATATTTATATCTGTTATAATTATTTTATTCGTGCATACTATACATGTGTTGTATTTTGTTAAAAAATAAAATAAAAAAAAAGTGGCCGCCGCAGGCACCAGCCCGTGCACCGCGGGCGGGCTGGGCTCTCGGCCCGCCCGGCCCGCTATGTGCGGGCGCGGCTGCGGACCGACGCGACGCGGGCAGGCCCGTGCGGGGCCCGCTGTGTGGGTGAATTATGCTGTTGATGTGGCATCATCAGTGATCAGATTATTTTTTTAAATTCATCAGTTTCATCATAATTATTAAAAAAATAATTTTATTATATTTTTTCTCAAATAGAGAAATATAATTGATCGTTTAATAGATAATAATATAGTTTGCCTTATACATATTCTACATGTAGAGAGTGAAACTTTTCGGCATCGAAAAATTCTAAAATGCAACGGGTATAGCGGTGATGTGGCGTCCCAAACCAATTAAATATTTTTTTGGTATATATATATGTCCCATCATGATTATAAAAAAATATTTTTATTATTTTTTTTAAAAAAAAAAATATAATTGATTTGTTGTTGATGACATGATGCAAGCGTGACAGTGTAAACTTCCTCCTCGGCGTATAGCTGATCAAATATTATCCTACCTTAGATAGGAAAAAAATAATATTATGATAAACCAAAAAAAAAAGAAAAGAGAAAAAAGAGATTGGCAACAGAGTTAGCTCTTCATCATGTCTGTGGTGTTGGCAAGTGGCAAACTATTAGGCATCCCAACCAGCCTGATTCCTCTACCACTGATTCCTCGCCTCCTCGCTAGACGCCAAATCGACCAAACCCATCTCTCTCTCTCTCTCTCTCTCTCTCTCATCCCCACTCCCTACGAAATTGGTAAATTGCACTACAAGTCCCCGAACATAAAAACCCAGCTTCTATACTTATTCTTAAACTTTTAAATGTAATAATTAAAGTTAATATTTTCTACATTTTAGTCTTTCCGTATGTCATGCATGTATACTTTCTAATTCAATAGTCTAATTTCTAAAAAAACTAATTATGTAATGCACCCAATAGATTGATCAATATAAATTATATAAATATAGAGACGTACAGAATGTAGGCAATATTTTATCGTTGTATAGCAAATATGCATGGAGACCAAAGGTAAACTGAAGTTCTAATATTTTTAATGAAAAACGAAAGTTTGCTTGACAATAAAAGTAAAATATTTTTTCAAAGAACATTGATTATCTGTGCCAATTTACTCCAACACCTACTAATAATAATATTTCGTTATATAGTTTTAGTCTACTGCCATATTTTTATTTCTATATAAGAATTATAGTTTTTTTTCTATAATTTAAATTTTTTTAAAAAATTAATATTAAAAACATTTGATGATTTATTAGATAGCGACAAATTAATACGTGGCAGCTGATCGATCGAGAATAACTTGATTGAATAAAAAATTAATATTAAAAACATTTGATGATTTATTAGATAGCGATAAATTAATACGCGGCAGCCGATCGATCGAGAATAACTTGATTGAATATTATTATAAGTCTTATCACCTACGATGGTGACTGAGAACGAGTTTCCGACCCCTTCACTGCGTCGTTGCCACATCTCATTTGCGTGCGCCACTGCTTCCCTTCCTTAAATTCACACCACACCCCCCCACCCCCCACCCCCCACAAACACCCTCGCAGAGTCGTCGTCGTCGGAGGAGGAGGAGGAAAGAGGAAGAGAGAGAGAGAGAGAGTCGAGCATGGGAGAGGCGGCGGCGGAGGCGGAGAAGAAGAAGCATGGGAGCGAGGAGGAGGGGGAAAAAGAGGAGGGGAGGAGGAGGAGTGGGGGGATCGTGGAGGTGAGGCCGAGGGCGCGGAAGGGGGTGGCGTCGTGGGCGGTGGACGCGGTGGAGAGGCTGCTGGTGCTGCTGATGCACGACTCCAAGAAGCCGCTCCACTACCTCGCCGGCAACTTCGCCCCCGTCCCCGACGAGACCCCGCCCTCCGCCGACCTCCCCGTCCGCGGAGCCCTCCCCGTCAGTATTCCTCCCTCTTCTTCCCTCTTCTTCTATTCTGTATTTGATACGGTTCTACCGTATCGGATCGATCACTTCGAGGGGATCGAGCCTCCAAGAATTAAGAAGTTGAGGAAGTAGAGAAGAAGACAAGATACGAGAGAAAAAAGAGACAATATTCATTGATTATTTCTTACAATCCTCCATTACATTATATAGAGCCTATATGCTCAAATCACGCCTAATTATGTCTAACTTAACATAAATAAACCTATTCCTAAATAACAAGATATTTGAATTTGAACTTGTTTATTAAAAAGGAAGCTAGCTGGGGTCGCATCAGTATTCAAGGAATAAATATTTATTATTTTAATTTATAGAAGAATAAATATGGTATATAATATGATAAACATATAATATTTTTAATTTATTAGAAGGATCAGAAGTACTAGATTGGGGGGTCTCTGTTTTCGAGTAGTGAGTAAAGTTTTGCCTTTTTTTGGGTTTTGGAATCCATGTTCTTTAATAAGTTAATTTTGACACTAATTAGGGCCTGTGTAGTCCTGCTGCAGGTTGCTGCAGGTGTATATGGTAAAGCAGGCAGCTGCCTTTTATTTATTTATTTATTTATTTATTTTTTGGCCGGCAGCAGCAAATTGAATTTGTTTTTGTTTCTATTGAGGCTGACGACTTGATTGCCCTTGCTGTAGAGTTAGTGCTGTAGGATGAAGTGATGTTTGAGTTGTGTTATTGAAAAACGCAATATTGGAAAACACGCTGTAGTAAAATAGTCCCGACAACTTTTTCTCTGTAGAATTAGAAGTGCCGAATTGGAATGTCTACTTTTGAGACTCGAAATCTTATTAGCCATGCCGTATGAATGTAATGTTGTTTCATCAAGTGCTATTTTAGTGGTGCTTTTAGTGGAAGCACTGTAAGAAAATTCCTCTTCTCTAGAGTGAAAATAGAAGCACCAGATTAGACCTCTTATTTTTAGGGCTCAAAAGCTTATTTTAGCTTTCCGTCGTAGAAGCTTGTGAAATTTTCTCTTTGCCAACTGCTTCATAGAGAAATTGCAGTTGCAAATAAAAAAACAGAAGTAGGGCCGAACATGTATTCAGAATCTTTTTTCTATTTCTGTCGGAGTAGAAGCTCGCGATTTCTCTTTTTCTTTGTCAAATGCTTTAATTTAATGGACTTTTAAACTAGAAGCAGAAACAAAGCTAAACAGACACTAAGTATGATATTATGGTAAAAGTTCTGTATTTTCTTTCTTCCAATACTTTAGAATATTTCTACTTCTTTAGTTGTGAGAGAATTGGCGTTGTTACAGAAATTCTACCAAATAATTTATTCAACTAGTAGCCTCGCAACTCCGTATGAGTCCTTTATTTATTGTTTCCTGGAGTACTTTTATTGCTATTTGAAAGAGAATTTCTGTTTCTTGTGTTAAGAGTTGTTTTTTTCGCCCCTTCCTTTTCATTTGTCAATTTCTAAGATGGAAAAACTTAATCTCCTAATTGTAGTTGGATCCTGTTTTTGTATGCCAGGAATGTCTGAATGGGGAGTTTGTTAGGGTTGGGCCGAATCCCAAGTTTGTTCCTGTGGCTGGATATCACTGGTACAAAGCATCCTTATAATAAGATTGTTCTACTTTTTAATTTTTAGAAGAATAGGCACTATTTTTCAGTCTTCTTAGGCCACCCTAGCTGTTGAATTCTGGACTGATTGAAAACTTTTGTAATTTGTTATCCATTTGTTTAGCACTTCTTTCAACATCCCTGGCTAAGTACTTTGTTATTTAATTTATTATATCTACTATTTTATTTTATGAGTCATTTGTATGACTTCCATTGTTGCAACAAAACTTGTCTCACTTAAATATCTTTCTGTTGCTTCCAAATTAATTAAGCTTCAGTATTAACATAGATTTTGTTGTAATATGAAATTTTGCTTTCCGTGAATGAGACATAAATCCTGATTCTGTGATCATTAGAGAAGTGCATGAAAATAAGTCCGTATCTACCTTCTGATATGCTCAAAATGTACTACCTCTAAATAGTGCACTTTCCGTGGTCAACCGACGCTATTAATATTCATGGTAATTCAGAGAAAGTAACACTGTGCTTTTTGAGCATTGCTGGTTCCAAATATAACTGGATTAATTTATTGGAAGCACTATTATGGATGAATGGCTAATTTGAACTTTTCTAATTCTTCTCATGCAGGTTTGATGGAGATGGGTGCGTATCATACTCTCTTACTTGAAGAAACTAGCTTCCTGGTTTTTGAATAGTTTATTTACAATTCCCGTAATATTAACTTCCTTTTTCCCTTCTTTTGTATAATAGTCACTACTATAATTTTAATATTCAACTATGCCAAGTTGAGAACTCAGTCTATAATTAACCACTTGGTATTTTGTACCACTTGGTATTTTGTAATACAGTTTGACTATTATTATATGATGCGAGTTCCTCTAAATCTAGCATTCTCTTTCTCTCATCAGATGTAATCATACTTCATAAAGTATTTTGAAGGTCATTAGTGGAGTAGAAACACTGTGTAGAAGCTTCAAATCTCACATGCAGTTAGTTGTTAGCGTCTTCAGAAAAATTAATTATAGGAAAAATATGGCCTATAAATTAAAGAATGAAGCAAAAACTAACAATTTCTCTGTTGCATCAGAATGATTCATGGTATGCGCATTAAAGATGGAAAAGCAACTTATGTTTCTCGTTATGTAAAGACTTCACGCCTCAAGCAAGAAGAGTATTTTGATGGAGCAAAGTTTATGAAGGTAAATAGGATCCTCAATATATCAATTAGATACTCCAGGAATCTCAGGTCATTGTTTCTACACCATGCTTCACCTACTTTGTTTGAAAATATCGTGATAATATAATTAGTTTTTGACGTACCCTGAAGGTAGCATTGTTTGAACTTTCCATTATTGTCCTGTGTTAGAACTTCGTATGCAAGGTCAGGATTGTTACAACTTCATATGCAAGCTGTGCTTACCTATGTGCTCAAACACTTTATGTGGCTTGCATGCATTAACTTAAAAGAACAGCTGTTTTAATTTCATTGTTGTTTTTCATAAGATTACTACTCACCTATACTCTCAACTATTTTCTGTGGCTTGCTTTTGTAACGTAATGTAATAACTGGTTAGTTTTGTAGTTGTTTGTAAATTGTTACAAGTTGTATGCTTTTGCACTTGGTATACATTATGCCCTGGCACTTGGTTGTTGAAGAACGATGTGTTGTCGATTGAAGTTAAGATCAAATAAGCATACAGGATCGAGAATTCTGGAGTTGGTTGTCACGTCATTCATTTCTATTGGAAGACTGTAATCAAATCTGATATCTAGGTAAACAACTTAAAGAATTATGCCTTCTATTTTGTAAAATGAGGTAGATGTAAATTTGCATACGAGTTGTTCTGAGAAATGAGGATAGTACGATTGGAAAGATTAAGCGCTTCAAGAAGGAGAGGTACTGTGATCTGCCTAATCTGAATTTGCATACGGTGAGCTTGGGATGAGACACATGTTCAATTGTCTACTACTATTCATTTCCATGTTGAGAACCACTTATTTAATGATGCTTCTGCAACACGTACGAACTGCTGTTATTTGTTTATCTGTGCTGATTTGAGATCCTTTGCAGATTGGAGACCTGAAGGGACTCTTTGGATTGTTCATGGTTCAAATGCAACTACTTAGAGCAAAATTGAAAGTATTGGATGTTTCATACGGAACTGGGACGGGTAACTTCTTTTTTTAGACTATTATTAATGTGATTATGCATTATATACTGAGCATCATAGCAGGTGTACGTCATAGCAGGTGTCTTTCTATCATATTTGATGTCACAAATCTTGGCCGTTACTATGACTAATTGAATGATTTTGCCTGATTCAGGTAATACTGCTATGATTTATCATCATGGTAAACTTCTGGCATTGTCAGAGGCCGATAAGCCGTGTAAGTTTTCTACTAATTCTATGTTATTCTGATCCCAGCAGAATTATTTTATTACCTAAGTCGCGCGTAGAAAGATCTCTTCTAAATCCCATTCTCAAAGTTCAGCTAAAAGTAAGGATTGTCATTCCAGTCGGCATGGTCTAGCATGGCCAGCATGTGCCCACCGTGCAGACATATAAAATGGAGTGTGTGCCAAGGCGTGCCGGCATGCCGTGTCATGCCGTGCTGCTGGCACCCTGGCATGCCTGTGACAGTGTCACGGAAATCCTTTTCTCATCTGCCACTAATCAACAGATCTTGTTTCTAATATTTGGAGTTTTTGTGCACTATATTCTGCAGATGTTGTCAAAGTTCTAGAAGACGGAGATTTGCAAACTCTTGGATTATTAGATTATGACAAGAGGTTGGCACATTCATTCACCGCTCATCCAAAGGTTGATCCATTCACTGGTGAGAATGGTGGCCATGCTACCATTTAGTATCAATGTCATGATAATAGGTCAAATCGTTGAAAGCTCAGTCTAATCTTTGATGCAGATGAAATGTTTACTTTTGGTTATTCACATACGCCTCCGTATGTTACTTATCGGGTCATTACCAAGGATGGTGTCATGCTTGATCCTGTACCAATAACAATTCCAGACCCTGTCATGATGCATGACTTTGCCATCACAGAGAACTATGCTATCTTCATGGACCTGCCTCTGTATTTCCGACCGAAGGTACCAGATTATTAATATGTTTATGCTGTCATTTAAATTAGAGAGCGCTTTGCTAGCCTTTTCAATGATTAATATTTTTGTAGCTGACTTGTTTGCTAATGTTTGTGCGAAATTATTGATGTTTTATTGAAATTTCATGAATTGTATCTCTCCAGGAAATGGTGAAGGGAAAGCTGATCTTCACTTTTGATCCTACAAAGAAAGCTCGTTTTGGTGTGCTTCCACGATATGCGAAGGATGATAGTCAAATTAGATGGTTTGAGCTTCCAAACTGCTTCATATTCCACAATGGTATTTCTTTTGATGCCCTAAGGATTCTCCTATGTTTACTTTATGAAGCCCAACAATGCCTTTTATAGAACTTAAGGATGTTAATATCATGGTTTAACGTGTGAACTTAAATGGTGTTTATTGTGCTTTCTCTTGGACTATTGCAATTTCTACATATCATTCCCTGCAGCTTTGTACAGGAAATGCTTTTCTATATCACAAGATGTGGCCATTATATAAATAAGCTGCATTCAATCGGTTTTGGAAGGTTCTGTAATGCTCATTATGGTGGGTAGGATCATTGAAAAACTCTAGAAGCTTGATGTCACCTTAAATTTATACAACTATCTTTTAGGCACCTCATGTGACAAACACAAACCATGAGAGAACAAAATTTCCTATGTTATCATCGAAAAGATTGCTTCAAATAGTAAGGAGATATCTAAAGCTGAAATATCAAATGCTCTTTACCTTTACTGATAACTTTATGAACAAATATTCTATATGTTTGGATTGTCGGCAAGTAGGTTTTCCAACTCTTGTCATTTCTGGTTGGTTTGCAATGCAATTGAGTGGATGTCAAAGGGCATCTTCTTCAAAATTTAACAAAGAGGGAGAGAAAAACAAAAAAAGTTACTACTATGTTTTTGTTTATTGTTGCAAAACAAGCCTGGTCGACGTATACTCTGCAACCACTTCATCATCGAATCCCACACTCCTTTGAAAAAACAGAAAGCAGCAGCAATATCTAATAAGGCCTAAATTTGCCCATAAAAAACAGATAAACTTGAGCAATTTAATTAATTTCAAATTCATGGCTAAACTGAAGCGCAATATGTATTTTGAACAATATAGTTTGTTCAATTATAAGCATAAATAGATTACGTAGTCACCATATTGGTATATGAAAAGAACTAAGATAAACATTGCAAAACAGACATTTTGACTAAATTATGGGTCATTCAAACCTTTTGAAGATGTCCACTACAGTTTTAGTTTAGTTTCTTGCGAGAGAGAAATAGAGAGAGTAGAAGGTCAATGGGAGGACAAAGTGATTCTAGCTCTTGGCTGGGATTGGAGACGGTCAGTATAGTGCAATTGGAAGGGGAGGGGCGATGACATTTTTGAAGTATAGACTTGGGAGAGAAACAAGGAGAAGAACTTTTAGAGGTGAAGAATATTTGCTTTATGAGTTACTTCATATTAAAGTTTATGCATTAATTTTATCTTTTGTGGTCTAGATGCGAAATCTCAGCAGCAAATGTTAATTAAATTAGATATCGTTGTTCTCGCTTTGACATGATAAGGTAACTTATGTGGATACTTTACTTGTTTGTTGGCTGCCATAATATTGCATGTATACTTTGCGCTGTATTTTTATGTAGGGTGTGGATAAAGTTTGTTGTAGGATTTACTTTTGTCTTCTGTTATCAGCAAATGCGTGGGAGGAAGGTGATGAAGTCGTCCTAGTCACTTGCCGCCTTGAGAATCCAGATTTAGATATGGTCAATGGTGCTGTGAAAGAGCAGCTTGAAAATTTCAAAAATGAGCTGTATGTGTTTTGCTGTCATCACTATTATTTTACGTTGACTGGTTAGTTTCTTTAGGTTTGACTGCCTTTTCTTTTGTCAGATATGAAATGAGATTTAACATGAAAACTGGTGCCGCTTCACAAAAGCAACTGTCGGTTTCTGCCGTAGATTTTCCTCGAATCAATGAGAGTTATACTGGAAGGTACTTTTAATCTATTTACATCATTAGAAGGGTGGTATAGATTCTCTAGCATGTGGTAAATGGTTGTATAATTTAACTGAATATTATAGTTATAATTGAATCCTTATATTTGATTTTCTTGTCCTTGTATCCAAGGATTTTAAGTGTCGTGGCATGAAGTCGTGCCGAAAACTTGATGGCACGGTATGGCACAGTGTGTGCCTTGTTGTGCCGATGTGTGCGGGGTTTAAAAAAAAAAAAAAAAGGTTTTTGGACACCCGATTGTATAAAATATTTATTTTCTTTGACACCAATATATTCTTATTGCTTATTTTGTATCTTTATCGAGTCTTTTGCACTTTATTGAGATTACTTTTGGCTAAGTTCAAAGAAAACAGGGTTTTGAGGTCGTATTGTGTAGATATCTTATTAGCACTGTACGGTACAGTGGGCATGGCCAGTGCCGATGGGCACTTAAAACCCAGCTTATATCTATCTATTTATGAGTTAGTATTTTTCCTTATTACTTACTGCAATTCAAATTTGGCCATATTTAGGGCATGTTTGGTTCACCTATTTTAGACTATGGAATCGGAATGGGATTCATTGATTCCAATGATTGTTGTTTGTTTTAAAGGAATCGGATTCCAACTCCCATTCCACTTTGGAATGGGAATGACTAAATCTATTGATGGTCCAATCCGGCTTTGAATACCGGATTGGCCCATTCCCAAGTAAACTACTAAAAATTCTCTTCCACCAACGCCTCCCCTCCTCTCCCTTCATCACTTTCCTCTCTCTTAATCAAAACACCCTCTAAAAAATTCTAGATTTTCATTCCGATACTCATTCCATTAATGAACCAAACATCTTGGGATGATTCGTTATTCCATTTTCCATTCCAAAGCAATCCAATTCCATTTTCCATTCCTATTCCAATCGCGAACCAAACATGCCCTTAATGTTTCTGAATAAGCACTTCAGCGCCACTCTCATACAGTCATGATAGCTAAGCTCATTAATTTGATTGCGAGGATTTCCTCTGGATGTTCTGGACATTGTACCAATCAAACAGTTGAATCAAAATTTTGGATTATAACACTGATGATTTGTCTCTGCTACAGAATATGAACAAATCAAGTAGATTGTGTCTTCACTGTAGAAGTGATTTTAGTCTAGCTGACAGTATCTTTTTAGGAAAGTTCGCAAAAAAGGGAAAAATCTTATGTTTTACTTTCTCACAGAAAATAGAGGGATAAAGAAATGAGAGAGAGAACTGTAGAATTCTACCCTGGAATCCGTGATAAAGTATTTGGATAACCCAAAAGAGTTGGATTTCTCTTGGTTTTGTTTTTTTATGGTTAAGAACAATTTTACCTTTTTACTATTTTATTCTTCGGAGGTAGAGAGTAGTATGAAGTTGTTTGTTCTCTATGTCATATCCTTATTTTTTTTTAATTTTGTACATTTGGATAATAAATAGTTTGGTATCACAGAATGTCCTTTCTTTATTATCATGCTGAAACAGGAAACAGCAATACGTCTATGGAACTATACTCGACAACATTACAAAGGTAAAGGGCATCATCAAATTTGATCTCCATGCAGAGCCAGAGGGTGGTAAAAAGAAGCTCGAAGTAGGGGGCAATGTAAGTGGTATTTTCGATTTGGGTCCCGGAAGATTTGGTTCAGAGGCAATCTTCGTCCCTCGCCATCCTGGCGTCACTTCAGAAGAGGATGATGGCTACTTGATATTCTTCGTACATGACGAGAACACTGGGTACTCTCACTCTCTCACCCTACATTTATAATCTCTATTATATGTTGAAAGATTGGCTTCTGACATCTTGCTTTTCTTGCTTGAAGGAAATCTGAAGTAAATGTCATTGATGCAAAGACAATGTCTGCGGAGCCTGTGGCAGTTGTCGAGCTACCTTATCGGGTTCCTTACGGATTTCATGCGTTCTTTGTGACGGAGGTTACGAAATTAGTCCTTAAATGCTAGATATTACTTTTTCGCAACCAATCTATTGTTTTCCTCTTCTTTGAAATAATCCGTCTAGCATCTAATGAACATAAGAAATTTGTCAAATTGCATGAAATACTACTTTTGTATTATGTTAGTAGTAATTGTTAAACTACATTTCTATTTGCTATTTTCTGAAAATTTATGATTGACTTGGCAGGAACAACTCCGGCAACAAGCAATGGCATAAATGATGAATGAAATTCGCGCACGTCTTCCCTGCTGCAGAGCTGTAAAGGATTGAATGTGATTTTAGATCAAAGTTCAGCGTATCTTGTCCATAGCTACTACTGTTTCTGCCTATAGCTACGTCGCTTTTGTATATTTCTGATATATATGCTACTATATTATTGACAAACACATTACAAATGTGGCACTAGTCATTTTCTGCTAATAAGATGCTGCAGATCTTTATATGCAGTGAATCTAATTTGCACATAGTGGATCTTGTAATTTCATTTTCCCCTACTAATCCTACCACATCTTTCACCTCTAAGCAGGTCTCCCATTTACAAATTAACACCAGGGGATTGGATGATATGGAAGGGCTTGTTTGTTGCTATGAGTGTAGTTAACGAAGAAACTAATGAAATCGACTCGGATATGAATGAAACAAATAAAGAACAATCTAGTAGATTTAGTGGTGCAGAGATGAGTGAACAAGTGATTGATGCACAGCAAAGCAACCCATAGAGGGGCTGATGCAGAACAGTGTAGATTGGGTTGAATTAGAATCGGTCAATGTGGACACACCACATGGCAACAGTTTTGAAATAAGAGCTCTATCCTTATTGTGCAACATTTCTTTTGTAATCCATTTGTTAAATTTGAAATGTTTAAATAGATGGAAATGGAAATCAATTAACATATTGCTTGAACTATTGATGCATGCATTTCTAGGAAGTAGTTTAGTTGTCATAATCCACTTATGAGGTGGCAAAGGTTATCAAATTAAAAAATGCTGTATTTGGAATGCTGTTTTTGAAATTAACGTGGTATGTCGACTCATTTCACTAAGTTTTCTCAACCAAATTAAAAAATTTATACTAATTTTTTTGGCTTATTTGGGCAGAGTAAATGTCCGTAATTAGAATAGTGAGACATTGCGATGCTAGGTAAAGTGCAAGGAGTTTACCTTTAGGGCTGTTTGGATGCGCAGTA
This sequence comes from Puya raimondii, assembly GCA_016920855.1. NCBI lineage: Eukaryota > Viridiplantae > Streptophyta > Magnoliopsida > Poales > Bromeliaceae > Puya > Puya raimondii. The sequence goes on along the minus strand of JABWPP010000047.1, from coordinate 17,250,101 downwards.
AAAAAACTCCATGGAGTTTAAATACCATGGTTTTGGCTTTGATGAAATGGAGAATCCTGTAACTCTAAAAACATTCCACGGTTTTATTTTACAAGCTGTTTGGATACATACTATATAATTTCACAGGATTTCTGACTTAGTTAAAAAATTAGTCATTATGGACTTTAAATTTAAATTATTAAATATTAAATGGCTTTAAATTAAAAAGTTAATATATTAAAGATATCTAAATTTAAATAGTAATTTAAAATTAAAAAATTATGATTTTAAACTATCAATATGTTCACTCAAAATTTTAAAAACTAGTCAAGTTGGTGAACTAAAATTTCAAATACTAGCCGTTAGAGAGCTCGAAAATCAAAAAAACTAGCCGTTGGAGAGCTCGAATGGGTAGGTCACTTGGCGATGGCATTTGAGATGATAGATTGACCTCTTGAGTTTCTTCAATATGTTCGTCAAAATTCTCTTCAACTCCTGGAATTGTCGGTAATGGAGACTCTGGTTGTGATGCCAGACCGATCTGGGAGGCTGGCGATGAATCTCTATAGTGGTTACTATAATACTCACATCCTCGAGCACGTTTGCCTTCTGCGTATGTGCCTATAATGTACAAGTATGAAATACATCTCAATAGTAATTATTCTAAAGAAAAGAAAATAAATAAATATATCTAGACCATACCTTCATAAATATCATATAGTGCTTCATACCATGGGAATGGCTTGTTATGCCATTTCCTAAGTTCTTTGTTAGTCTTCAAAAAAGCAAGAAACGTTACAACTAAAATTGAAAAAAAATAATATAAATAAGCAATGGTTACTAGGTGATACTTACATTAATCAATGGCTCCCAAACCTCTGATGGAGCAGAAACCATTTTCTTGTCTCCATCCCAACCAAAGCCACTCATCTCTACTAAGCTCTTCACAGCCTTAAATTGCTTATTCAATTGTTGCTCCTGATCTTTTACTTGTTCTAATGTGTAACTGGAATGGGAAAACTTAGTAATCATTGCCTTATGTATACTGCGCCATCCCTCTTTAGTCCATCCATTTTGACCTCTCCATTTATCTTTATTATGTTCTTGTAAAAGTTCTACTAAATGAGCTCTATGCATATCTGTTCATTTTGCTCGTGATTGTTTTTTTGGATCATTATCTGCGCAATTCATATATCATAAAGAAGTATTAAATTTTGGATCATTATGTTTTCCCAGATTATGCTGCTGCAGCATCTATGGAAGCATTTAACCATAGCATGCTAAATAAGAGACAAAAAAAATAGAGCAACGAAATAACAATGAAACAAGGAGAAGCTAAGCAGAAGTAAGTAAGTAGTATGAAAATAAAAGTAGTACAGAGTATGAAAATGTGAGTACATGATACCTATTGCTCTGGAACACTTTGATAGAGATTCAGGGATTGACTATTCCTTTGTCTAGCATATTCAGAGCATGTGCTCACTCCTCTTCATATATGAAACAATCCCACCTATGATGCACGGATACTTCAAATTTCATGCCGTACCCGTATCGGATACGTATCGGATACCGATACGCGCCCGATACGCGCCCGATACGTGTCCGATACGGGAATGAAGTATCCGGCATTTAAAAAAAAAAAAATCGGATACGGCTCGGATACGGGAGGGATACGGGGGGGATACGGGGAGGATACGGCTCGGATACGGGAGGCTCTTTTTTGGTCTAAAATTATCAGAATTTTAATTTTTTTTAAAAAGTTCACATCTAAACCTATTGAAAATAAGGAAAAGAGTGAGAAAAATACCAATCTCTATTTAATTTGTCATTTCTTCTATCTTTTTGCTCTTGAATGGTGGAAAGTGCTCCCTCTCGTTCTATCTCTACACAGTATTAGCATGGTTACTTCTCTTTTACTCTTTTTCATCTAATTTGTTAACCTAGCATTAAACAACAAAGGCTATAGAGAATATGATTTTTTTTCCTTCTTTATAAAATTCCTAGCATTTTTTTTATTACTGTTTAAATAATCGGACTAATAAAACAAACATATATGTTGAATGGCTAATTATCTAGTTTGTGTGACTACATATCTATTGTTATCATTTGATCAAGTTGGAGGATAGTTGGTTGATACTTTTGAATTATTATTTCATATGAACAGATGTAGAAAAATTATACAAGTTAATGTATATTAAAATATATTTCTTAATATAATCCAGATATTCTACTTGTTCTCAATATATCATTACATATAACCAATATATATTTAAGTATATTTAAAATAATATTTTATTTTAATATATCCTGCGTATCGTATCCTAGAAATTTTAGGAATTGCCGTATCACCGTATCCGTATCGTGTCGTATCCGTATCCCCGTATCCGTATCTGTGCAACATAGAATCCCACGTATCTTGAACATTAGTGTTTGTGTAAATCTTGAGCACATTTGTAAAGGATAATCATGTATATGCTAAAGAATTTTGTGCATCACTAACCCCATATGGAGATATCTATTTGTTATCTGCTTATGAAATGGATGGATTAGAGGACCCACATTATACCCTATGCAGATGTTTGAAATAATAGAGTACTTCACATCAAAAAATTAATGGAGTACTTTTCTCTTAGCTTAGATTGCAAAGTGAGTGTTGTAAGGATAGTAATCAAATCAAACTCATGCCTTCAGTGGGTGAACCTGATGGAGGGGGAAAATGTTGCGGCGCCTCTCCGACCATCGCAAGGCGAAGGGCGGCGGGTGAGGGATCGCGAGGGTACAGCGTCGAAAGATGAGTGAGGCAAGAACTCGATGTCGGCGGCAGCCGCAGCCGAGGTGACTGCAGTTGTGGAGATGGTGGTCGAGGTGAGCGCGGAGGGAGGCGGCGGCCGAGCGGCGACGAAGACGGTGGCCGAGGTGAGCGCGGAGTGGAGGCGGCGGCCGAGCGGCGACGGAGACGGTGGCCGAGGTGAGCGCGGCGTGGAGGCGGCGGCCGAGCGGCGACGGAGACGGTGGCCGAGGTGAGCGCGGAGTGGAGGCGGCGGCCGAGCGGCGACGGAGACGGTGGCCGAGGTGAGCGCGGAGTGGAGGCGGCGGCCGAGCGGCGACGGAGACGGTGGCCGAGGTGAGCGCGGCGTTGGAGGCGGCGGCCGAGCGGCGACGGAGACGGTGGCCGAGGTGAGCGCGGCGTGGAGGCGGCGGCCGAGCGGCGACGGAGACGGTGGCCGAGGTGAGCGCGGCGTGGAGGCGGCGGCCGAGCGGCGACGGAGACGGTGGCCGAGGTGAGCGCGGCGTGGAGGCGGCGGCCGAGCGGCGACGGAGACGGTGGCGACGGCGGAGGGTGCAGCCGAGGTGAGCGGGGGGCGACGATGGGAGGGTTTGGAGAGGATGGAAGTGGGGAGGATTAGATCGGGCTTGGGAGAGGGAGAATGGAGTTTTTTTTTTAGGAAAAATTATTGGATTTTACTTTTACCCTGTTTTTTAGGGTATAGTTAAACTATACTCCAATAAATTAGTGCATTTTTATACCATCCAAACACCCTATAGAAAAATATTTCTATACTCATAGCATAGTTAAACTATGCTAAAAAAAAAAGGGCATCCAAACAGGCCCTTATTGTTTTTTGTTTTTACTCTGTTTATAATTAGTGCTAAATGAGGAGATGTTTAATAGAGTTACTATAATTAGTAGTATATTGAACAATTTGTTTATTAGATCGTGCTTTTTTTATGTACTAAACATAGCCAGTATCATTGTTCAACTCATTTTTATAAAGTATGGCATTTGAATTTCACATTTATTGTTATTTTTTGGGTCTCTTTAAAACTAAGTAACATGCAGTTAATTTTTTATTTTTTTGAGAGAGAAAAGTAACACTCTACTTGCTTCATTCATTCAAAAAAATGAACTTTGCTATAACAATGAGATAGGCAAGAAAGTAACAAAAGAACAACAAAATAGGAAGCGATGCAAAAAATAGAGTCTCAAACTAACCACCGACCAAATCACCTAATTTTATGGAATTCTTCCTACTGCCTCACTAAAGTCCTGATTTTTTCTACGAGGAGCGTTGGATTAGAACTGTGGTGTCTAAAAATTACATTATTTTTTTCTACCCAGATTGATCGCCAGCTTACCGCTAAAGTGCTTAGTCTCTTTGCAACTTACTGGGAAGGTCTCATCATCCGTATTTATTCCCAGAAGGTTCTGACGTCTATCCCACTCGATAGTTCAAACCCATCATTTAAGGACAACACTAGCAAGAATCGACAATATACCTATCTGGTGAGAAGGTGATCGATTGTCTCAGACTCATCTTCATTTAGTACACATGTCTAACCTCCACACCAGCCCTCTGTAAAGAAAAAAAAGAAAAACTTAAGCGCTGAATGTATATAATACCTTTGGTATGTGTAAACTTTCAAATTTCATATCATAAAAAAATTAAGGGAGTGATTGTATGAGAGAAATTTTTTCATAAGTAACAATTAAATCTTGAAAAGAAAAAAAAATTTGTTTGTTACTAGTTTTTACTTTTCAAATTATTTGAATACATGATCTTATCATTTAAAAAGATTTTTTAATTGACTCCTAAATTTACTCATCTAGAATATTTGGTGGGGCCACTTTAATATTTGAATGGGAGGGCCAATAATGGTCAAACTAAATAATTAACTGAATCTTATGTCAACTATCTACTATATAAAGAGAGAGAGAGAGAGAGTTAGGCTGGTATGCTTTTGGAAGCACTGAGCCATCCGTGCTTCAAAATTATTTTTTATGCTGGAATTTATCAATCGACGATCGACTCTGTTAGACTTGAATAAGAGTATTCAAAGTATCTAAAAAATAAATTTAACGATTTTTTGATATCATTTACCTAGTGATCAAAAGGGCTCAAAATCAACGGCTGAAAATAAAAATCTCACAAAATGTGATTATATGACACTAAAATTTTAGATCAAAGATATTGATCTTATTTTATATAGTATAAAAAAATTTCTGTCAAAATTTTACGTGATTTGAATATTTCTACATCATTAAACTTGCAAACGGTTACCACGATCATCAAAATTATTGATTTTGAGCCCCTTCGATTACTAAGCAAATGATATCGAAAAATTGAGAAATTTATTTTCTAGGTACTTCAAATACTCTAGATCAAGTCTAACGGAGCACATTATCGATTCGAAAGTCCCAACATCGAAAATGACTTGAAAGCACCAAAAGCTCCGTACTTCTAAAAGCATACCAGCCTCTTTCTATCTCTCTCTATATACATGTATGAGAATTGTCGTTATTTTGTCAGGGTTGGGGAGGCCACACCCTCGCCAACCCCTTGGGTCTGCCTCTAGCCGTTGCCCCATGACACTGTCTAAATCCCCCTCAAGATCTTCCTTCACCTCCCTCTCCTCCTCCCACTACTATCAAAGCACTCATTGAGTTTGACTTGCTTTCTTCTCAATTTTGTAATAAACATATGTGATTTTTTAAGTTGTTTGACTAAAAATAAATAAGTTGTTCATTCTCCAGTGTGTAATTCATGCCACATTTGAATACTTCCCTTTAAGATTAGAAAATAAAATAAAATAAAATAAATATTTTCTTCAAGAGAATTTAAATCAACTCATCTTTTTCTTGGTGGGGTTATTATTTTTAGGCCCCTTCTTGTTGGTAGAAGATAATGGAGTAAAGGGCCCCTACTTGTCTCCTGCAGAGGAAAGAGTAAAGAGGGGGCAAATAGGCGGATCTTGTTTTTTAAGGAGAGAGAAGAAAGGTGATAAAATGAGAAGTTAAAAAAACAAAAAAAACAAAAAAAAAAACAAACTAGGGTTAGAAGCTTCTGGGAGGTGAATCGGCAGGTGGGGAAGGCTGGCAGGATTAGTAATTTTTTGAAAAATTACTTTTCGGCCCCTCCAACCTCTAGATTATATTGAAAAGGTCCCATTTTTCATGTTTCCACTGATTTGATCTTTTCTTTTTAACTTTTTAGAATTAAGTAATTTTAGTCCAATAAATTAGTAGCATTTTCATAATTAATTGATGATTCCACCAACTTTAATATTTTTTTTTATTTTTGTTAAATAAAATTAAAACAGTTAAAGACTAATAGCAAATAAAGTCTTTCAATTTATTAAAATTTAAAATTAAACTAAGCAAATAATATAGATAAAAGTTTAAGAATCTACTAACAATAAAAAGGTCAAGTTGAAGATCGAAACAACCATACTGGATCAAAATTATCAAATCATCAATATTTTATTTTTAATAAATAAACTTAAAATAATTAAAGACTAATAAATAATATAGACGTCAAATTAAATAAAAATTTTAATTTAATCAAATAGAATAACTTAAATTATAGTTTTTATACATATAGCAACAAAACTAATTCGTCGTGGATCTTTAATGTTTTAGCAACTAAACATCAGTGCTTTGCTAAAAGTGGAGCTTTAGCAACCACATACTTGATCGCTAATTATTGAACCATATAGTGACGTCAAATTTCGTCGCTGTTAATTCTTGTTTGTCACTAAAATAGACTTGGTGCAAACAAAAAAAAAAAAAAAAAAAAAACTATTCCCGCGAACTAATATAGCGACTAAGTTTAAGCAAGGAAGTTACTTTGTCGCTAATGACATTCTACAAAATCTCCACTTTTCCCGTTTTGCAATGGACATTAAAATTAGTTGTTGATTACTTGCTTTTAACGATGAAATTATGCATCATCGCTAAATACTTTTGTCACGCCCCAGGTTGCAGCCAAACTCGGGCTCGCCAACAGATCCGCCCGTATACATAGAAAATTCTATATATACGAAGCGAAAGAAGTACTTATAAACAAAACAGAAACTACTACAAGTACCAGAGCTAAACTAAAATTGTTAACAGTTAAATATATAGTCCACTGTACATAAAGCAGTCCAAAAAAATACATCAAATATAATCCATCAAGTATAAATCCACCTCTCAAAGTTGAAAGTAAAATACATAAACCTCCATATGTACAATGAACTACTTCAAAAATTGCTCGGCCCGTACAGGTGGGTAGGGATTTAACTCGCGACTCCCTTATCTCTATTAGTAGCAGCGACAGGGGCGAAAGGCTCTGCAAGAAAAAATAGCAACAAAAAGCGTGAGAACTACTATAAACAAGTAGTCCTCAGTGGGTACCATCACCAACGCTACGGCGTACCTACTAAGTTTACTAAAGCTAGAAGTAAAAGCTGGATAACTAGAAGAGCTAAGAGTAGTAAAGCTGCAAAGAAATTTACAGCTACTATACATCTATACTACTAGTGCTCAAAAGAAACTACCGATGTAATGGATGCATCAACTAACTATCGAGTATGCACTAACCAAATCAATCCAGATGACCGCCTCTAAGACTGGTCAAATCTGTGCCAACCTACTATCACGACACCACCCTCGAGGGTGGCCGGTCCAAGATAGGTTGCCCGAAAAGGGCTGCTACAATACTAACGTGAAAAGCCTTACTCCGGAGTGGCACTCGGGGGAGCTACCCAGCCGAGCAAAAAACGTAGCCTCTGTCGAGCTCAAATCTGACTCATACAGGCTGTAGTCAATGCAAATGATTGATCAATTAGATCATAAAACTGTAACTCATGTGCCCCGGGCACAATTCAATGCAAAAATCAAAAATCCGAGACCACCGTCAACCCAGACGGCATCTTACTATAAAACTCAGTTTAACAACTACTGTAAAAGTTCACTCGGCCCCTCAACACGAGCGTAAAGTCATCCTATACTAATCCAAATGCTCACAACCCTCTAACTAGGGTGGAAAGGGATAAAGCAGTTAACGAAGTTAAACATTAATAACGGAGATTCAGGGTGGAATAGTGCATACTTTACTCATGGTTGAAGTCTAATTTCAGCATTTAGGATTTACTACATGCAGGTTCAACATGTTCTAAACTAGGAATTTAATATCACACATGTAATTCTCATGGTTCTGAACTGGAGTATTCCAATCTAACCATTAAATAGTATGCATGGAAGATTATAATAAACATAATGGGAATTCCATCAAATTCGGTAAACTAAACCCACATCGTGTGTAATTCCAACCACGACAGGGAATCGGCAAACTCCAAGCCCCTTCTCACTGCCTAGAAATCACATAACTCCTCCAAAAACTAGAAATGCAAGTAGGAATTCCAACTAGAGCAACGAAGGTCGAAAACAAGTTACTAATATGCATTTCGGTACAAAAGATGGAGTTATCGTTGGCTTCGGGAAGGAGATGGTAATACAAAGTTCTTCCATGCGATAGCCAATAATAGAAGGCGCTCTAACGAGATTGGGGTGGTGGAGGATAATGGGAGAAAAGTGTTTAATGAAGAGGAGAAGAAGCAGTATTTCTGGAGGTTCTTCAAAGAGCTGTTTGCACCTGTGAACTACGAAGCGGCTGTCAATGGAGATTGGAGCGAACTTTTTCATACTAGACGAGTCTCGAATCCGGAACAACTAACTATCCCTTTTAGCTTGGAGGAGATTAAATTGGCCGTGTTTCAATTAGGAGGTGATAAAGCGCCAGGGCCTGATGGATTCCCAATTAATTTTTATCAGACCTTTTGGGACACTATCAAGGAAGATGTGTTTAATATTTTTCTTGAACTTTATGATGGACGAATCTCCACACGTCCTATTGATTTTTCCTATATCTGTCTGATCCGCAAAAAAGAAGGTGCGGTGAGAGCCAATGATTTTCGACCTATTAGCCTTTTGAATGGAATACAGAAGATAATATCTAAAGTTTTAGCTAATAGGCTAGAGGGGGTTATGCAAGAGTTAATTTCCTCTTCCCAGTCTGCTTTTCTTAAAGGGAGACTGCTACCCGACGCCTCCTTTGTCACAGCGAGTGAAATAGTTTCATGGGGCTGTAAAGAAAAGGTTGAGGGAGTTGCAGTTAAGGTGGACTTCGAAAAGGCTTATGACAGGGTCAATTGGTCGTTCCTCTTAAAGATTTTGGAATTATGGGGTTTCAACGCCAAATGGTGCCACTGGGTGGGTGAGTGTATTTGTAATGCCAAGGTGGCTGTGTTGGTTAATGGGACTGCCACTAACTGGACTAAAACGAAAAGGGGTGTGAGGCAAGGTGATCCCCTTTCGCCTTATCTTTTCTTACTCGTTGCTGAGTGCCTTGCCAGGATGACAGAAGCAGCAAAGTCCCATGATCTAGTCAGAGCTATTGGACCATCCGAGAATAGTCGAGTGACACTCATCCAATATGCGGATGACACTCTTTTCTTTTGTGAGGCGAAGAAGAAATTTTTGAAGAATATTCGATTTATCTGGGGCTTATTTGAATGGGCCTCGGGAGTGAAGGTGAACAAAGAGAAAACAGAATTATTCTATATGGGAGATACGCTCGGAAAAGATATTAGACTTGCCACTTATGTAGGGTGCAAGGTGGGAAAGTTTCCAACTAAATATTTGGGTTTACCTTTGTCTTCCAAAGTTCTACGCAAAGAGGATTGGATAGGGATCATCGATAAAATCCAAAGAAGGATAGATGGTTGGCAAGCTAAATTACTATCAAAAGGGGGTAGACTAACATTGGTGAATTCGGTGCTTACTAATTTACCTCTGTATTTTTTCTCTATTTACAAGGCTCCGAAATGGGTTATTAAGAGGATTGAGGCTCTAAGACGAGATTTCTTCTGGAAAGGGGGAGTGGGTGACAAGAGAGGTGCACGTATGGTAGCATGGAATTGTGTATGCAGGGAAAAGAATGAAGGAGGACTCGGGGTGAAGGACCTCACCATAATGAACGATGCGCTACTTTCGAAATGGTGGTGGCGCTTTTTATCTGAGAAGGGCCTACAGTGGAGCATCCTTATTAGAACTTTATATTACAAAAGGAGGAAACCTTTAAGTGAAGGAAGGACGTTTCGACCAGCTTCACAATGGTGGAAGAGTGTGCTTTCTACTAAAGATATCTTTAAAAGTGGCACATGCTTTGACCTCGGTGACGGACGGTCTATTGACTTTTGGTCTGATAGGTGGTGTGGTGACGCTTCTCTAAAATTTCTTTTTTTCGACATTTATGAGAAAGTAGCTACAAAGGGACTTTTAATTAAGGAGTGTCGCTCCCTTCAAGGGTGGAGATGGAGAAAAATCCTACGAGGAGCTGGGGTAGGGATGTCGAGGGGTGACTACAGAATCAGAGAATTCAAGGAGTTCCTTTCAAGTTTCCATGTATCGGACAGGCCGGATGAAATTCGATGGAGATGGAATGCAGGAAGGTGTTTCACTGTTAAGTCGATGTATGTATTGATCCGAGATGGGGGAGTACGTGATTTTCTTTCGCTTAAAGTTTGGGAGCTAAAAATACCATCTAAAGTTAGAATTTTTATTTGGTTAGCACTTAAGAAACGACTACCTACGATTGACAACTTACTCAAAAGAGGCTGGTCCGGGAATCAACAGTGCGTGCTGTGCGGCAGCGATGTAGAAACTGTTGATCATTTGCTTGTTGGATGCGTTTTCAGCAGATTTTTTTTGTACAACATCCTAGAAGGTAGGCACATCCCGAGGCCTGGGATGGAGGTCAGGGGTGTCTGGGAGCTTCTGGTTGGGGATCGCCGCCAAGGGGCAACAGCGAGGGATCTAACCAGGGTCGCAACCTGTTGGTGGATGATCTGGCGGGAAAGAAATAACATAATTTTTAGGAACCAACCACTTGACCCTTTTTTGACTATTAGACGAATCCGGGACATGAGCAGGAAATGGGATGAGTTTTGCAGCTCTTAGTATTTTCGTTTTGAGTGAGAAGTAGAATTTTTATTTTTTTCTACATTTTTTTCTTCTTTGTTTTTATTTGCTTTTTTTGTTTTCGTTGCCTTCTATATTTTCCGAGGCCGCGTTGCCTCAATCCATGTAGCTAAATTCATCTGCTAAATGAATGAAGCGGATAGCGTGCTATCTTTTTCTCAAAAAAAAACTCAAAATTAATCCAATGTACCTCAGCAATCAGCTGTGGACAACTCTAATACCCAAGGATTACAAGAGAAACTGAGCAAAACCTCCCCAATACCTAGTTGCAAAATTCGGATGATGAAAAGGAGGCCCAAAACCATCAATTTTAGCTTAAAATTGCTTCAATTACTCTAAAATCAGCATAACTAATCTCTAAATCTAGTAGGAATAACTCCAAATCCACCAAGAGAGAAGAAAAACCAACTAAAATCCAACAATCTCGCTGCAAGAAGAATTCAGATCCAAAATCAAAGGAAATCCAAAAACTCTAAAATTTCAGCTCAACCAACACTATTGCTCTAATTAAAAGCTACTAACCTATGAACTAGACTGGAAAATCACTCCATAAGATCTCCTCCAATAGCAAGATCATGAATCAAACCCACAGTAGTAGTTGGAAATCCAAAATCCACTCAAAACATCAAGTGGTTTCCGCTGCTATTGTTGTTCTTGCTGCTACTACAGTACCCACATGAAGGAGAAATGATTTGAAGGGATTCAAAGAGTAATTAGAGGATTAGATGTCATAGAAATGGAGTTCGCTATGAAGGAGAGGGGAAAAGAGGTCACTGGGGTCGTCCACAAGCTTTTATAGAAGCCCAGGTAAGGTACAATGAACCCTAGGAAAAATAGAAGCTAACCTGCCCACTACAGAAAATCCACGTTTTGGGCGCCCTAAACCAACATCTGGGTGTCCGAATCCACTCAAAATCCAGTCTGGATCCAAAATCGGGCTCACAGTAAGGGAGTTCTGGAACCTTATCCTGCGCCCTAATCCAAAACCGCCGTCTGCCACGTGTCAACAATGGTAGATAATCTATGCTGTCCAACGAATAAATTCGAGCTCACAACCGGGCACTAGAATAAAGGCCCAAAATGACTCCAATAGCAAATACAGTCCAGCACAGGGATTCTGGGCGCCCGGTTCCATCTTCTGGGCACCCGAAACTGGCTAGAACTTCAGTTTTAGCTAGTTTCAGTGCTTCGAGTCCGTTTTCGCGTCCATTTTGCCAAAATGACTCCTACTCGTCCTAACACTTTATAGATGTGTCGATCAGCTGAAGCTACTGTAGTCATTCCAACAGCTAACCCTCGGGGACACTACAATTTTGTCTCCATACCACAATTTGTTGTAATAACATTCTTCCACCATTGTGACACTAGATTGAAAAACTGCCTTTTTTGAGTGGTTTTCTTCTATTGTAATATCTTACTTTTAAGTTTGATCCATTACAAACTCGGCTCCGAAAAAAACCTCCATCACCATTTAATCAGGAAGGCATCATTCATCATAGCCAAATCTATCATTCCCAGTACTCCTTTCTTCCTACCTCTACACACTCTTTTCTAGGCTACCAAGCACGCCCTCCTCAAAACACCTTGTAGTTCATTTTGGTCCCTTATAAATGGAGAGGAGATGGAGTGGGATTGTGACACCCCAATAGTCCCACATCGGATGGAAATGGGATTGTCATTGGATTTATAAGAGACTTGGGCCACTAGTAACAATAACTGGGCTTAAGCATTTTGGGTTGTTGATTGGGCCCAACGAGTTATTGTTGCTAGTGGGCTGGGTCATTACATTTGGTATCAGAGCCAGTTCACCAGCCGGAAGTGTGAGATGAGTCTCGGCTGAGCCTGGTTGTGCAGCGGAGAGAGCGAGGCTCTCATGCTGTTGACTGTTGTGGTGGGTGGAGCACGGCTCACCACAAAGTCGGTTTAGGCTAGCGAGACGAGTCTCACATCGCCTGGTGATCTTGGGCTGTGTGTGTTTAGGACTGACGGGGACGTCAGGGCCTAAAAGGGGGGAGTCTGTGACACCCCAATAGTCCCACATCAGATGGAAATGGGGTTGTCATTGGGTTTATAAGAGACTTGGGCCACTAGTAACAATAACTGGGCTTAAGCATTTTGGGTTGTTGATTGGGCCCAACGAGTTATTGTTGCTAGTGGGCTGGGTCGTTACAGGGATCTTCAACAGAATCAATTTCACTAGCGTCGGCCTGCCCGCTGTAGACAGTATTTTAGCCTGCTCTCCATCTATTCGTCGTTAGATCTTTTCAATTAGCCATACACAAACATCCTTTCTTAGCCTCCTGTTAGTCAGTTGCAAACCCACATATTTAGTGGGAACCTCCTCACCTTGCATGCTAGAATGTAAGCTAACTACAAGAAAAAGCGGTTGTAGAGGCGGTTTTTAGTTGTCGTAGAGGCGGTTTAAATCGCCTCTACAAGTTGTAGAGGCGGTTGTGACCACCGCCTCTAGACCGTCGGCGTAGACACCGCCTCTACATTGTAGAGGCGGTTTGATTGACCGCCGGGGATGTTTAGAGCAGTTTAGACCACCCCTACGAATTTATTTATTTTATTTTATTTTATATTTTATATTTGTTTAGTAATAATATAAAGATGGTTTAAACCGCCGCCTCTACAAATATTATTCTGTAGAGGCGGTTTAAACCGCCTCTACGGGTAATAGGGCTGCAAGTCTAGCTCGCTGCTCGCGAGCTAGCTCGTGTTTGATTCGAAACAGGCTCGAAAATGGCTCGTTCGAAATTAATTTCAAATATAAAATGAACTGAATTTTTTCGCTCGAAAATAACTTCAAACCGAGCACGAGCAGGCCTCTGCTCGTTCGTGTTCGGCTCGAAATAGTTCGAATATACATATATATATATATATATATATATATATATACATATGTATATACATATATATATACATATGTATATATATATATATATATATGTATATATATATATAATTAAAAAAAATAAAATAAATATTATCAATATTATTAATAATATATATTAAATATTTTTTATTAAATATTTTAATTCAAATACACCTTTTAATGCATTCTCTATGTACCGCATAGGCACGGACTCAACTCCACATATTTTCATATACAAACTTAGCAAACCCTAACTCAAAAATCTATTGCATAAATCAGGAATGTTAATTTGAGCTGGTATGTTGATTATAATTATGTTGATTGTAGTTTTATTTGTATGTTGATTGTAATTTTGAGGATTGGTATTTTATTTGGATTGTAGTTATAATAGTAATTGTAGTTAAATTATATAGTGTAATATTAACAAATATTCATAAACATTTTAAAATTGAAAAAAATAAAGAAGAAAAAAAATAGAATTTCGAGCTATAAACGAGCCGGCTCGGAATCGAACAATTCCGAGCCAAATTCGAACATGGCTTGAAACTAGCTCGAAAAAAAAAACTATTTCGAACCGCTCGAAGTCGGCTCGATTTAAATTTCGAGCCGAACTCGAACATGCCTTATTCTGGCTCGAAATTAATTCGAGCCAGCTCGAATTCGGCTCGAATCTAATACGAGCCGAATTCGAGCAAGGCCGCGCTCGCTCGTGTTCGGCTCGTTTGCACCCCTAACGGGTAAGAGGCATGTTATTACATAGAGGCGGTTCAAACTGCCTTTACATGAAAAATACCATAACAATTCTATTAAAATAATGGCTAAATCACAAAAAACATCCCGTCAATACCCGTTTTTTCACTTTCCCCCTTGTCATTCAAAAACCTACACTTTGTCCCCTTAAAAAATAAAAAATATTCACTTCGGCCCCCACTGTCAGTGTTCCGTTAGGGTTCCGTTTATATCCTAATAATACCCCCGAAACCCTCATCTTCCTCCTCCTTCCTCACCAAGATCCTCGGCCGCCGAGATCCTCGACCGCGCCGCCTCGCCCTACTCTGCCGCCTTACGCTCACCCTCGCGCACTCCTGTGTCCGTGCCCACACAAGCCCTCACCCTCTTCCGCCGCCTCACCCTCGCCCTCGCCACACCTTTCGGCCCATGCCCACCCCGATCTCCTCCCTATAGTCACCAAAGTAGAGGGGCGCCGAAGGTGCTGGAGGAGCAGAGGAGCAGGTGGAGGAAACAGAGTCGAAGTTGGGGTCGAGAGAGGCTGCAGATGGCAGGATTGGGGAGAAGACGAACAAAATGAAGGGCAATTTGGTCATTCCCCCTGTGAATATTTTTTATTTTTTAAGGGGGCAAAATGTAGGTTTTTGAATGACCGGGGGGGGGGGGGAGTGAAAAAGCGAGTATTGACAGAGAAATTTTCTGTAATTTAGCGTAAAATAATTAATTTAGCTTGCATTTATGAGCAAAAAATTAAAAATTTATTAAAAATATATAGTAGCAATACAAAAAGCAATACAATTCTCGACAAGAAGCAATACATTTATTTAACATTATTAAAAAATTTATAATTCAACATAATATGTAAACCAAAATACATAATCTTATCCAATATCTATACATTTGAATTTTCAATAGTGTGTAAAATTTAAACAGTTCTACAATATTCTTCAGTTGTAAGCTCGTGACTTGCATTCGAGAGTGATTGTTTGGAGATGCGTCATTTGGATTATTGCCACCTGCAACCTAAAAAGTATCGAACAATATAAAATTCAATCACCTTTAAGAATTACAATAGAACTAGTGTGCAAAATATTACCTGATGCTGCGAGGTTTGAATGGATTATCGGGTGGAAATTTAAGGTTTCCATTTTAATACCCACCTTTATTACTAATCAACGACAACCATATGATCAATAACCATGTGAATTTACATAAAAATGCAAAATAACAGTTCATGTATTCCTGCTAACAACAAATTTAATAAAAAACGGTTACTGCAAAGGCACCAATAAATATCACATTGCACTAATTAACAAAATACTAATAATTTAGAAAATTGACAACTAAGTTGACAGTGTTATTTTTTTGAATAAAAATTTGAAACTCTTTTAATCAACAGGTTAAACCAAATCAATAAGTAGCAAATTAGTTAAAAGAAAGCTTCAATGTGGAGAAAAAATTGAAACTTATGACTTAAACCTTGAGCTTTACAAATATTCCCTATTTTACCTGCAAAAGGTGTGCTTTCACTTCCTTCGAGTACAAAATCTGAGAGAGAAAAAAAATTAGACTATGAGTTCCACTTTAAAATTAACAAATAGAGCAAGAATCAAAATATGAGTATCTAAGTTAAATAGGAAAAGAAAACCTAATGCCCAGAGAATGCCACGCAAAAGGCATGATGTTTATTTATCTGTCCGTGCACATCGGCAGCCAAACCAGTATTCAATGGTCCAACCTTTATCAAAAAGTCTGAGAAGTACTGCAGATGTGTAAGAAGTCCATGGTCTTCCTCGGTTGCATAAATGTCTTCATGGTTTAGAATTACCAATGAGCAATCCTGTGTAAAAGAATGTGACAAGGATTTAATTGAAGCAAGGAGTGAGAAAGAGCACCAGGTGAGACAAGCTTGCAACCATCTATCTAACCATCTCAGAGGTAAGGCTATGCAGTAGTGGAAAAAGTCCAAGACATCATCCATAGAACCATGAGCAGCAATTTCCAAAAAAGGGAGGTCATCTATCATTATATTAACACAGCCCTTGATATCTTCCTGCAAGCTGCAGCCTTCTACTACCCTTTGAATCTGTCTGTACAAGTAAAAAAACCCACGGTTTGTGGCATTTTCCTTTCTAATACCTGCATGTAAGCGAAAATGTAAATGGTCCATAGATGGCTTAAACTGGTCAAATCACAGTATTCATGTAATTGACCAAAGGTGTAACTTGAAAGTTGATTTTGAAAGGACAAACAGTTAAAAGACGATACTTGATCAAGCAACATCATTTACTTTCCCACGCACCTGGAAATTCAAGCAAGTCAAAGAAACATAGCTTATTGTTTTTTCGTTGCACAGATAGATTACAACCCTGTAAAAGGAGAGTTAAAATGGCTGCTTTCCTATTAAAGTTTTCAAAAAATAGAATGTATGTAAGAAAACCATAATAGCGTATATTAAAAGCAAAACTCAGGATGCCACACCCCAGTCCCGAGTTCTTGAATTCTTTTCTTATCTATATCGTAGCCCTGAAAAAGGAGAGTTAGAATTGGCAGCTTTCCTATTGAAGTTTTCAAAAATAGAATTCATGTAAGAAAATCATAAAAAATATATACTAAAAGCAAAACTAAGTATGTCACTCCCCAGTCCCAAATTCTTGAATTCTTTGTCAAGCAATTCAAATTCAAAAACTGAGCATTACAATGTAGAAAAATTCTACAAAAGAAAGAAAATTATCATAAAAAGTTAAGGAGGCCATGAAAACACTAGCTTAAGTTATCTTTAGATGGGCACATATAAATGTTGAGATCAAACCAGAATTTTCAACCGCCTCTACGAGCACTTTTTTGCGAATATAGAGGCGGTTGTTTAAAACTGCTTCTAATCTGCCTCTAGTATTATAGCTTAGAGGCAGTTATAACAACCGCCTCTCTACAACCGCCTCTACGAGAACTTTTTTTTTGTAGTATTCTCCTCACTTTATCCTCTTTACACCCGATGTGGAAAAGCTCAGATTTCTTTCTATTAATCTTCACCCCACAGAGTTAAAATTGATGCAGGATTTTTTGCAGATCAATTGAGATGTGAGACAAAATGCAGCAATTGTTTTATAATTTAGTCTATTAAAAAGTGATCTGATCATATGAAAAAAAAGAAATTAGAGTTGTTAGAACATAACTATTTCGTGGATTTTAGAGAAAAATACCGAGTTCACTAAACTCAGAATTTTCAATATTTAGAGTATATATTAAAACATTAAATATTTATTTTTTGTTTTGACCTATGCACTATACTAAGTAAGAAGAACTTCCTACTTGAGATTTTTTTGGCACTACTTCGTGCAATATGAGCACAAAGTCTAAATTGTCCAGAGTAGCCAACACGATCGAGTGCAATTACAGTATAACAACGCTATCTTATAAAAATAATCTTTTATAGTGCAAAAGCCCTACAAAAAAAATCCTTAGTTATTTTATATTTTATTTATTTATATTTGTTATTTTGTTATTATTAGGCCTTTTGTATAAAAAAATTCAATAGTTTTGAGATTTTTTGGATTTTGCATATTTGGTCCGTTTTTTCAAAACTTTGACTAAATTACTATTTGTCCAAGATACATATAAAGTATACATATTATATTCTTTTATATGTAGATTTTCATATTCCGAGGATAAATTATCATCAACAAAAGTGAGAAACCACCTACTTTTCTCGAGATCTAAACAAATTACTATTTTTAAAATGTAAGAGTGTAATATCCTCCTAGTTAGTGCAATAGAAACGCTAATAGTGCAAAGTAAGTATAAACAATGCATTATGCTTCTTCTTCATTATCTTCTTCTTCTATTTTATCTTTCTTTCTCTGCTTCTATCTCTACAGCAGTTTGGAGTGTATAATCTCGCACACAAAATTGTCCTTCGTGGACGGCGGCTACCCCGTCGTCATTAAGTGCTCTTTGCGCTACTGCTCCCTTTTCCTTCACGGCCCCGCACCCACCTCCATCAACTCATGACAAAGTGGAGAATGAGAACGACATTCTCTGCTCCCTCTGCGGCCCTTGCAATATCAACCACTTCAAAGAAGAAAGAAGAATTTGACCAAGCAGAAGAAGAAGAAGAATAACAAATAGGCTAAATTACAGAAAACCCCCCTGTCAATACCCGCTTTTTCACTTTCCTCCCCTATCATTTAAAAACCTATATTTTGCCCCTTTGTAAAATAAAAAATGTACACTTTGTCCCTTGCCGTCAGTGTTCCGTTAGGATTCCGTTAATAAATATTATTATATATATTTTTATACCCAAAATACCCTCGAGTCCCTTCTTCCTCCACATCGCCGCCGACCTCACCATCCCCCGCCTCGCCGTCCCCCGCCTCGCCGTCGGCGTCCTCCGTCGGCACCGCTTCCCCGTCCCCGTCCCCGTCC
This sequence comes from Puya raimondii, assembly GCA_016920855.1. Classification (NCBI taxonomy): domain Eukaryota; kingdom Viridiplantae; phylum Streptophyta; class Magnoliopsida; order Poales; family Bromeliaceae; genus Puya; species Puya raimondii. The sequence continues at coordinate 17,231,289 of JABWPP010000047.1, read as the reverse complement.
CCTTCATTCATTTAACTGATAGGGGGGGAAAGTGAAAAAGCGGGTATTGACAGGGGGGTTTTCTGTAATTTAGCCTAACAAATATATTGCATCATTATTTGTGTTACATCATTTATAATTTTATTGTACTATTTAAAAAAGTATAGCACTCTTTCTTCTTACCTTACTTCATTTGGTTTTTTTGTTATTATTGTAAATTTTATTCTTTGTTAGATGAGAATATTCTTGCTTCTTAAAGACAAATTGTTTTATGAATTGTCAGTTGTACTTTTATGAAATGTGACATATTTTTTAATATTAAAATTTAGTAAGATTTTAAATTATATTATGACTTGTCAGTTATACTTCTAGTAAAATATAACAGCTTTTTTTATATTAAAATTTAGATTTTAAATTATAAATTGTATTGAAACATTTGATAGTATGTTGCATCATTTCAAATGGTGCGACATCTCGTCAAATAGTGCAATATGTTTTCAAATGGTAAAACAAAACCGACAAGTATAATACTTTTTCAAATACTCTTTTAAATAGTAATGTGGAGAGAAGAGAGAGTGCAGTAGTCTTTTAAATAATGCAACAAAGCTATAAATGGTGAAACACAAAGTATAAATTATGCAACTATCTTCTTCTTTTTTTTACTATTTCTGTTTCTTCTTCTTCTATCTTCTACTTCTTCTACTTCTTTCTTTTTCTCCTTCTTTCTTATTATTGTTCTTGTTATGCTTAAATTCACTCTACTACTGTGTACTTTACAAATATTTTTACTTCTTACAGTACTGTACTATTTTTTTTCAAAGGCACAACTCAAATATTTTTTCTTCAATCCTTACACTATAATGAACTAGGGGTGCAAACGAGCTGAACATGAGCGAGCGCGACCTTGCTTAAATTCGGCTCGTATTAGATTCGAGCCGAATTCGAGATGGCTCGAATTAATTTCGAGCCAGAATAAGGCCTGTTCGAGTTCGGCTCGAAATTTAAATCGCGCCGAATTCGAGTGGCTCGAAATCGTTTTTTTTTTTCGAGCTAGTTTCAAGCCATGTTCGAATTTGGCTCGGAATTGTTCGATTCCGAGCCGGCTCGTTTATAGCTCGATATTCTATTTTTTTGCTTCTTTATTTTTTTTCAGTTTTAAAATGTTTATGAATATTTGTTAATATTACACTATGTAATTTAACTACAGTTACCATTATAACTACAATCCAAATAAAATACCAATCCTCAAAATTAAAATCAACATACAAATAAAACTACAATCAATATAATTATAATCAACATACCTGTTCAAATTAACATTCCTGATTTATGCAATAGATTTTTGAGATAGGGTTTGCTACGTTTGTATATGAAAATATGTGGAGTTGGGTCCGTGTGTCACGCCCTGGGGTCCATTTAGAGTTTATAAAAGATCAGCGGAAAAATACAGGATAATTTTTTTTTCTTTTTATTAATACATTGACAATCTTGACCCCAGAGACGACAGACCCGTCACAAATACAGAGAGTCCACTGTTCACTCGGACAGAACCTTCCCTGTATCTGCACGGCGTCGCACAAGTACATATACAACACATTCATTTCATTCACATCCATCATTCAAACGTATCACCAACAGAAAGATCCTTTCGTTTTAAAGAAAAGCTACCACGAAGGGTAGAAGACGGGTTTCGCAAAAGTTATCACAAGTACTTTATTAAACGTTAATAAACCATATGTCCAAAGAGTAAATAAAACTGAACCATAATTTTAAAGTTATTTATTCAGAGTGCAAGTAAGGAAAACTAAACCAATGACCGGGTCGGGAGTTCTAATGATCGCAAATGACGTGCCTCACGTCTCGCCCCGACTCGAACCAGCTGGATCACCTGAAAACAACAAAGCGGGGGGAGTGAGAATATGTAAACATGTCTCCTCCTCCCAGTGGGTACCGCAAGCCGACGAAGGCAAGCGTACACACCGATAACCAGGAGATAGATAGGTATAACAATACAGTAGCAATGAAAGAAGGGAAATAAGGTACAACTACACTAGTGCTACTGTAAATGACATGCATCAACAAATGAATATAGCAAATATACCCAATCTAAACATGCCATGTCGGTCCGCAGACCTCAGGCCCATGCCACTCCTACTCTGCCTGCATATAAGTGCCCCACTGAGCTCACGGGTCGGACGTACGACCACTTTTTCGGAAAAGAACACCCTCTTGCGGGGATCAACCGCTGGTGTTCGCGAAATGCGCAAGAGTAATGGCGATTAATGCAAGTATGACCAATAAATATTGGCAAACAGCCAATAATCCACCCCTCCGGGTATACCGACCGTATAGGTCATCAGACAACCGTGTCAAGAAACCGACCAAGAAGGTCACGAGAACATCATCTCAGATACGGATATAATCATATCTACTCTACTGCTAGAACAAGTAAAGAATGCAAGTAGAGATCACAAGGTGCCGGCTCAACTCATCACATATACTCATATAAGGAAACGAAAAGAAAAGGGTAGAAGGAACGTCACCGAGCATGCACCACTAGACCAACTTCGGATCGAAGTACCCACCTGTGCGAATATCGCGTCTGTCTTCCGACTGTGGAGGATCGTCAACCGGACCTACGGAGGGTCCACCGGGTTAGTATCTAACCCACATATAAGAAATGCTAACTCACAAGCCCACACATGATCCCACGGGAATCGGTTTCCCAAAGCTGATTACTGTAACTCGCCGGAAGTCCCAAAAATCGTACCGGGACTCCGCCAGGACTCACGGAGTGTCCCGAAACTCACCGACTCATGCCACGAGTCAACCACTACCCCAAAACACATCCCTTTGGGTGTTTGGGCAGCAAGCACAAGATCGAACATCGGAACGATCATCGTCGGACAATCGTTCCGATCCGGGTTCCCGTAAGTGTCGATTTCGACACCGGAACCCACTGCCGCTCACCGGGCATCTCCGAATACACGAGACGGCCGAGACAACCAGCCAACAAGCCTCAGCGGCAGCCCACAAGTCACACACATTGCGTCGGAAGTTTCCGAGCCGAAAACCACGTTTCGCCGACGGATTTCTTCGGGAAACGCTCTGAAAACCCCTCTTCGGACAAACGAAGGACAGCGGACCTTGGACAATCAGTCCACAGGTCACGCGCAGTGTGAACACGTTGTCCACAGTGGCTAAATTGCACAAAAGTCCCTAAACATGCATCTAATTGCAATATAACATGCGTTTTACGGAGTTTATGGGTCGATACCTCGATCGGAGCATTTTCGAGGCCCGCCGAGACACTTCCTGCTAGGTCTCGACAAGACGGAGGCCATGCTTGCTGTCCAGAGCACAGCGAACAGCCAACGAGCGCACGGGAGCGACCGGAACCTCGATCAGAAAGGTGGTCCGGAAGCGACAATCAAGAATCCGCTGTTTTGAGCCCCGCCGACAACGGGATAGGTGAGCACGGACATTAACGGCATGTCAGGAGGGCCGTGCTCACCAGCGGGACCCATGGAGATGGTTCGGACAGCCGGAACAGTGAGTTCGGCCAAGACAGGGCTCAGCCAGGGCTAAAACCGAGAGCACCTATGTCGTGCCGGCCGGCGGCGGCCACTGCGGAGGGCGCGCCGGCGGGGGAGGGATGCGGCTGGCCGGGGACCACCAGCCGAGGTGTCATCCGGCGGCGGGGAGCGGCGCCGGCGACGGGCGGTGATGCCCTAGCTGCCCGGTTTGTGCAGGGAGCTAGGGCGGAGCTCCGGCGACAACGGCGGCGTTAGGGCGGCGCCGGAAAGCGACGGGGAGCACGCCGGGGTCACGAGGGAGGAGAGGGAGGCCGGTCCGAGCAGCGGCGGCGGCGCGCAAGGTCGCACGGCCGCCAGCAAGTTTCCAGGTCACACGCGGTCGCGGTGGTTTCCGGCGTGAGCGGCGGCGACGGTGACCGTCGGATCCGGGTGCGGCGGTGCCGGAGGTTCAAGGGAGACCGGCGGGAGGCTTCAGGAGGCGGCGGCGGCGGCTCTCTGCCAACACCAGCCTGCACGAGCCCCGGGTGGACCAACCGGGCTGCAGGAGCGGCGGCGGCGCTCGGCAGAGGACGGGGCCACCAGGGAGGGCCCGCCGGAGGTCGGGGCGACGCCGGCGATGGCCAGGAAGTCAAGGCTCACCCTCTCTCTGGTTCCCACCCGAGGGGAAGGTAGATGTGAGAGAGAGAAGGGAGATGAAGATGATAGGAAGGCTGGTAGCACCAATGGCCGGCCGGAGTTGGGTCGCCGGCGGTCGAGAGATGAGCATCATGTACAGGAGAGGGAGAAGGGTCGGCTAGGTCGGCTGGGAGGGGAGTGGGGTGGCTAGGGTTAGGGTTTGCTTACGTAAACCCTAATGTCCAATATATATAGCTTGGCCAAATTGCAGGTAAGTCCATGAAAACCCGTATTTTCATTACTAGTCCCTCACAGCACGCGTATTTTGCGCATATGTACCTTCACGCTGAGTTTCACGCATTTTAATACATAAAATATTGAAACTTTTCGCGAAACATCAAACACGACATTTTGACCCATCCTCGAAAAGCGTGCGATATCTTGCGATCCGTCCATCGGATTTCCGAACGGATTGCACCAGCGCGTTTAGCACTATCGAATCATCGAACTCACAATTTTGTTTCGTTCGATTAGGCTGTCGATTCGCGACGAACTCATCCTCTTTCCGATTCATCTATACGCCAATCGCTTAACGGCCGATATTCACTTTTAAATCGTCTCAATTAGCGAACTCGCGACCAAAGTTCATCGTCACCAACTTTCTTTCACACGATAGGTCCCTATCTGAGGGTTCACACGCAAAGCGGAGCTTCGGTAAGCTTTGCATAGCCAACACAAGGAAGAATAAAAGTCTATTTTTCGACAAGATCCAGTTTTCTCGAAAACCGTGTATCAAATCCAAAATCTGTTAGCGTCATTGAGTCCAGAATAGTCCGACAGTTGAAAACGAGCTATTGGACCACTATGAATGGAGTCCGATACACTCCAGAAGTCATCTCTAACCATCGGCCTCTCCGGAAAACCAGAGTTACTATTCACCTTAAGTGAATATCGTAAATCGCATAACTCTTTGATTTTAAATCATTTTCTCCCAAAACTTGACGAGTGATTATGTAATTGAAATACACACAAAAACATCGTCAACGAAGAGTCAAATTAGGCAGTAAAAATCTCAGTCCTTACACCGTGCCTATGCGGTACATAGAGAATGCATTAAAAGGTGTATTTGAATTAAAATATTTAATAAAAAATATTTAATAAATATTATTAATAATATTAATATTTTTTATTTTAAATATATATATATATATATATATATATATATATATATATATATATATATATATATATATATATATATTCGAACTATTTCGAGCCGAACACGAACGAGCAGAGGTCTGCTCGTGCTCGGTTTGAAATTATTTTCGAGCGAAAAAATTCAGCTCGTTTTATATTTGAAATTACTTTCGAACGAGCCATTTTCGAACCTATTTCGATTCGAACATAAGCTGGCTCGCGAGCGGCGAGCTAGACTTGCAGCCCTATAATGAACCTATAATTTTATGTAAAAACTGTTCAAAAATATTGATTAAAAGTAGCAGAGCATAGGTTCCGTTTATTTTTGACATGAAAAATAACAAAATATATATAAATAATAAAAAATTAAAAATAACTTGATCTACACTTTTAATGAGTCTATTATGGAGATTTATTTTACATTTTTTTCTACTATTTAACCAATATATTTTAATAATATTATTAGGTTTTGTCTAAAATAATAAATTTGTTAACAATAATATAGATATTAGCGAGAAAAAAATAGTTTAGTGATATCTATAAGAAAAGAAAATAATACAAGATACAAAAAAAAACTAAAATACAATATAGAGATTGATAAAATACTATAATACAATGGTGTTTTTTTTTTAAAAGTACAATACAATAAATAAAAATAACACTAAAGTACAGTGTAACAAAGTGTAATCAAACCTTCTTGTTATTCTTCTTCTTTCTTCTTTGAGGAGATTGACGAGGCGGGGGCGACAGAGGGAGGAGAACATGTCGATCTCATTTTCGAACTAGTCATGTGTGGAGGTAGGTGCAGGGTGGGTGTGGCAAACGACAGAGCGAAGGGCGCTTGACAGCGATAAACGTGCCACTGCTGTCTCATGGCGAATGATCTTGTGTACAAAATTATATACTCTAAACTATTGTCGAGAAAAAAACAGAAGGAAAAAAGTGAAACAAAAAAAAAGTAGAAAAAGGAGAAACATGTTACACCATTTATATTCTTTGTCGTACTATTTAGGAGAATATTATACTCTTACACTCTAAAAATAGTATTTTTGGATGGTCTGTCACTCTTATCGACGGTATTTTAGCATCGAAATATCGAGATATATTTACAAAACGATTAGGATTTAATATGTATACTTTACATGTATTTTGGATAAAGGACGATTTAGTCAAATTTATAAAAAATCAGACCAAATCTATAAAATTTTAAAAATTAAATTAAATTTGAAAAATTTAAAAACTAATAAATTTTCTATATGAAAAGGTCTTTATTATTATTATTATTATTATTATTATTATTATTATTATTATTATTATTATTATTATTATTATTATTACTAGTGTAGGAACCCGCGCGATGCGGCGGTTAGAAATTATAGCAAAAATTTATAAATTAAAATATACAAATAATAGTGTAAAAAATAAAAAATCACTATATTTGATTAGTTAATAACATAAATATATTTCATTGGTTAATGATATATTAAAAAAAATATATAATGATAATAGTAAAGAACAAAGAAAGAAAACGAAAAAAAATTGAAACCAAAAAAAAAAACCGGATCAAACCTAAAAAGAACTTGACAAATGAAGATGATTCAAGAGAATAAATAGCTTAAGTGAAGAAAATATTACCACATGGCAATATTATTAGAAATTAATATAACCAGATCTCTCTCGATTGTCTGAGTATAGGGAGAATTTCGACATTTGCATTAGTCGTAGAGCCACATCAACATCACTCTGGGCAATAATTTCTGAAAACTGGAGCCTCGCTAAAATCTGTACTTATAAGTTTTTATTACATATTCTTGAAAAATCATCTAGATGTATATAGCCCTGTGAAATTCAAATTTTCTAATAAGTACTCTTCGAAAGTGTAAATCCTACCAACAAATAAAAAAGGGCAGCAGTCCTATTCATTGGGAGAATTTACCTTTGACTTAGGAGTTTTTAAGAGTGCATTTTCTTTATAAGTACACACACATGTCCTTACCTGTAAAAGGCTAAAATTAGCAACATTATATGTAGCTGCTAAAATACTATGACATAGAGATTCTGACAGCAAGATATAGGAACGATAACATCAACTTTGTTGCTAGAGGGCATCAAACAAAACATCCAAGCAACACAATCTAAATAAACTTGTATAAGATAGCTAACTTGACATAAAAAAAAAAAAGAGTATCAGTATAAATGATCTTTCTTTCGTGTTCGGCTATAACTGAAACCCCCGAATCTAGAGTCGGTCAAAAGAAAATGCTATTTTGGAGTTTTATCGTGGTAACAAAAATGTAATGTTCTGAGGTTATAAACAAAAAAAAAATTATCCTACAATTGAATAGAACACTAATTGACGGTCTAACCAAATACAAGATAATGAAAAATTAATATAGAGTAGAAGAGAAAGAAAGAATAGAAGAGAAAGCATGAATTGCCGCAGATCTTTATTTCAACATTTTCGGGTCGTTTCAATTATTTTGGCATAAGGCTAATAGTATATAGTCTCGAAAAAGAGAAGAGATATAAAAATATTTCAGCAAATAATTTACAAATAAATTTACTTCTCTATGTTATTTGATATATATACTCTTATGATGCGACACCAAATATTTAAAAATTAAAAAAAAGCTCATATAGATCAGGAAACCAACATTGTATACGAATAAAAAAATATTCAGCTTGAGAAATACACATACCTGACCAAGTTTGATCGCCCCCGTAAAGAACATAGATATTACATATAATAGTGCGGTTAGCTTATCTTGATTGAAGAGAGCTCGAAAAAAAAAAGAACTGTATGTAAGCATCTATATAATTGTCCAACATATGATGATGTAGCAAATAAATAACAGACAGAAATCAGAAAAATGCAATCTAGTAAGTCATATCTGAGAAATACCCAAAATAGGCCAAAAAATGATCCATGTGCAAATAACATTGAAAATTAATTTTAATACAAAAGGAATACGAGTAAAAATTCTCATGCATGATTCAGAAATGCAACATAGCTAGCTGCTAACTTCTATAAAATCAGAATTAATATTTTTACTGATAATAAATTTTGGCAACATAAAGCACATGCGCCCAAAACCAAAAAAAAAAAGAATTGTTCAAGAAGAAACCTCAAATAACTCTCAGGAATATATTCAAAATAATTAAAAAGTAATTTTTTAGAATCCATCCTAACCAATACGAAGACCAAAATCCTTGATAAGGGAATAAGATCGAGAAATGGAAACCCTAGAGAGAGAGATACAGCGGCGGCGGCGTCGCTCTTGTTCGCAGCGGAGGCGGAAGGTCAGGCGAAGGCGAAGGCGGAGGCGGAGGAGAGGTGCTGAGTCCACGCCTTGACGCGGTTGTGCTGGTCGTAGATGCTGAGGATCAGGGGAGAGGACATGTTGTAACAGAAGCGGAAGAATAAACGATGCCAAGGAGAGGGGAAATGAAACGCTCTTCGTACGAAAAACCGAAAAAGGAGAGAGGGGGTGTTCGATTCCATTCATCGATTGAGGATGCATGAAACGGTTCGGTTCAGAATTTAGAAAAACGGTTCGATTTTGAGAAGATATAAGTTTATAGCTCGATTAATGCAAAGTAATGAATGTGGGGATTAATTAGAAGGTGGGCAATTAAGACAAAATAATGAAGGTGGGGATTAATTAGAAGGTGCGCAATTAAGGCAAAATAATGAAAATAAAAATTTCTCCCCAAAATAAGGAGAGTATGTCAGCTTAAGATATTGAGCTTTCATATAGTTTAATAGATTATTGCTTTTTCTGATTAGAAAAAAAAGAAGAGTAGTAGTTGGCCTTGTTCCAACCGTCAGTTGTAGCAACTCCCAGCCACCAGCTGAAAAAGGCCCCCCGATTCCCCGCTGCCAGACTGCCTGCATATCATGTGGACAAAAACGACGCTTTCCGATTCGCAGAGATCACGTCCCCTGCAACGGACGGCTCGTGTCACTCCAATCGTTTCTACGGAGTTTACAATGTTACACACCCGACAGCCAAAAATATTCTCCGCCTTACAACCGTCCGATCACAATCCAACGGCCCGCAACCCCCTCCTTCGATAGTTCCGATATTTACCTCGTTTTTTTTTTTAATTGGGCTTTTTTTTTTTTGGGAAGGGCTGCTTCTTCCTCTCCGCCTCTGTTGGGGTCAAAATTCGAATACGCCGCTGCGGAGCTCCGATCCGAGCTCGCCAATGGCGTCCTCCGTCCTCACCTGCAACCTAGGGTTCCCTTCCCTCTCCCTCCGCCGCCGCCGCCTCCTTACCCACTCCCCTCCTCCTCAAACCCTTGCATCTCGATCCGTCTCCTCCCTCTCTTCCTCCTCCCTCCTGTCCCCCACGCCATGCCCCAAACCCCTCCTCCGCCTCCGCCGCGCTCCGATCTCCACCGCGATCCGCGCAGCCGCCGCCGCCCCTGCCCCCGCTCCGGCGCAGCCGTGGCAGGGCGCGGCCCTGAAGCCCCTGGCGGCGTCGATCGCGACGGGCGTCGTCCTCTGGCTCGTCCCGGCGCCCGCGGGAGTCCCCCGCAACGCGTGGCAACTCCTGGCCATCTTCCTCGCCACGATCGTCGGCATCATCACCCAGCCCCTCCCGCTCGGCGCCGTCGCCCTGATGGGCCTCGGCGCCTCCGTGCTCACCAAGACCCTCACCTTCTCCGCCGCGTTCTCCGCCTTCGGCGACCCCATCCCCTGGCTCATCGCCCTCGCCTTCTTCTTCGCCCGCGGGTTCATCAAGACCGGCCTCGGCAACCGCGTCGCCTACCAGTTCGTCTCCCTCTTCGGCAGCTCCTCCCTCGGCCTCGGCTACAGCCTCGTCTTCAGCGAGGCCCTCCTCGCGCCCGCCATCCCCTCCGTCTCCGCCCGCGCCGGCGGGATCTTCCTCCCGCTCGTCAAGTCGCTCTGCGAGGCCTGCGGCAGCAGGGCCGGGGACGGGACCGAGCGACGCCTCGGCGCGTGGCTCATGCTCACCTGCTTCCAGACCTCGGTCATCTCCTCCTCCATGTTCCTCACGGCCATGGCGGCCAACCCGCTCAGCGCCAACCTCACCTACAACACCATCAAGCAGACGATTGGCTGGACCGATTGGGCGGTGGCCGCCATCGTGCCGGGGCTGGTCTCGCTCATTGTGGTGCCGCTGCTGCTCTACATCATCTATCCGCCGACCGTGAAGAGTAGCCCCGATGCTCCCAAGCTCGCAAGGGAGAAGTTGGAGAAGATGGGGCCTATGACCAAGAACGAAATCATCATGACCGGGACTCTGCTTCTCACAGTAAATTCACTTTTTTCCCTTTTTTTCCCTTTTTTTCCCCCCCCCCCCCCCCCCCCCCCCCCCCCCCCCCCCCCCCCTTCATTTCTGTGATATTTTCCATTTCTTATCTACGTATATAAGCTGGATCACTAATGAAGAAGCAAGCTTTTTTTTCTTTTTTTTTTTCCTCTTTTTTCTCTAGCTACAAAATTGTTGATTATTAGTAGGACCAATTAGGTAACCACTCACTTCCTTAGTTCCTTTGCTTCCTCTTTGTTTGATGATCTGTCTATGTTTGTGCTTTTCTGGTACTGGGTGAATTGTACTAGTAGATCCTAAATTTTTAATCAACTTCTAATTTTATTTCTCAAATTTTAAATTTAGCATGGGAAGCCCTTAAATTTTCAAAGTGTTTCAGTCTATAGTCCATTCAAGGAACAATTTTTGCCCGTGTTGAGTGCATTGTACACCCATGCGCCACGTTTGCACTGCCCTTCATCTCATCTCATATTTTAATACAACGACGTATAGAGTTCTCTATTCCAAATTTGAATGGTTAAATTGAAAGTATGAGATAGATGGAGGGCCGATATGGACTCATGGTGCACAAATTTACGGATACAGTGGGTGTAGGCTGTAATTTTTCCTCTAACAAAAAGGAGCAAGGACTAAAGTGGATCAATTTTAAAGTTAGGGTGTCAACTGTCGAACTTGAAAGCTCGAGGGCCGAAATGAAACTTGATTAAAAGTTCTGTGACTAGTAGTGCAGTTTACCCTTATGTAATTGGACTTCTGTGCTAGTTTCTTTGATTGCTGCTGCTGAATCTTATCCACAACTGTTGTCAAAATTAGAAACCACAAAGATAGCTTTGTGAAGCTAAAGCTATTAGTTTAGGATGAAGCTTTCCAGTCTCTTTGATCATTTATTAAGTATTCATCGCATCAGTTTTTTGAATATATACGGATGGCATGAAGATTCTAATATTGCTGAACAATTTAAAATAGTTATTAATACAAAACCATAAATGATCTAGCTACGCATCTCTTGCAGTTTTTCGTGTGGTCATTTTCCTTTGATTTTGGTTCGTTTGAGGTTTACTGCTTTGAAAAATAATCCTTTCATTAGTATATTATACCATTTTTTACAGTAGTGTTCTCTGTAAGCTTTACATCTCTTGAACTAAATGTCCTTCTGGTGTGCTTAAGTTTTCTGGATAAGCTATATTGACAATATTTTCTTTGTTGTTGTAAGGTTGAAAAGTTCTTCTGTGCCAATTTACATCTCTGAAAGAGTTGATTTGAGTAATGTTTTTAGTGGGTCTTTTATTTTCTCTAAGATTGAACCTTGTGCTATTTTGTAAAGGGTAGTCTATGGTTGTTATTTCCATTCTGCTGACTGTGAAGCCTTCATGTTTGCACTTTCCATCTTTGTTTGACCTAAGGAGTCTAGTTCACATTAAACCATTGTAGTTTTCTGATCAACGTATTCACATCTATTTCATATGTGATCATACCATTTTCATCCACGATTCCTCATTTTTGTCCTCAATTAAGGCTATTGAAATCTAAAATCAAACAATTTGCTGTCTGACTTATTACATCAACTTTGCTAATGAGTTTGTGCAAATGAATCAATGCATTCAATTGAAGAATTTATTATTCAAGTCTTAAGCATGTTATTCAGCAATTTTCTTCCAAGTTAACTGAATGCTCATGAGTTTATGCCAAACTGAAAATGTAGGACGGAAATTCTCTTGTCAGTCATCTTATAGAGAGGCTAATCACAATAAAAAGTCAATTGACATAGATGCATAGAAGAGAAGTTGTGATGGGGGATAATAACTTCTGGAAGATCCAAGAAAACTTATATCACGTTAAAGAATGACGGTAACATGCAAAGGAAGGAAAGCTTAAGGTTAATCTATTCATGCTGGATATTGGAGAAATGGAAACTAGACCAGAACAAATAATTCAGCTAAGATCCCAAAAAGAAAAGCAGATAGATTTGTTTCCTTCAATAAGTTGCTTACATCTTAGCGCTGGTTGTCTTCTACTTATTTAGAAGTTCTTATGTACTAATTCCCTTAATAGGTTCATATAGTCAGAATCTTGACCAATATAGTGTTCACAAAGTAAGCACCATGAGATTATTGTGGCATTGGAAGCACAAACAGTGCCAAGTAAAATATTGATGGATAATGATGTAGACCTGAAAGACAGAGGCCCCAAACGTGGAGAAAAAGGTGGGTAGACGGAGCAGTTTCAGATCTTATGTGCAGTACTGTGGTAGAAAGAGAAAGAAGACAGAGATCGAGAGGGAGAATAAGATGGCGTATAGGCCAAAAACCCCGAGTTTATGTATTGGCAAATGTGTTCCTTAGTTTTTGGCTTTACCTCATTTTTCAATCTATGGTAAAAGGAATTAGATAAGACCTCATTCAAGTGAAGATAACTTAATCTTATTGAAACCTTTAAAATATGTTCTTATCCAATCCTAACCACTTAACCTATTTCCAATCCAGCTTTGACTGGACAACTAGTCTAAGAACGATTTATTTTTTGCAAATTTGACTTTCTCTTACAATCTCGTAAAACCTAAAAATATGATGAAAATTACAAATAAAAATCCCCTAGCATATTGGAATTTTGACTTAAATTCAATGCAAGTAGGTCCCTAATTCATTCAAAACAGACGAATATAGAACCAGTCAGACTCTTGAACTAGATATAAACACCAACTTGATCCAAATCAAAACAATGTACCGTAAGATGATCTAATCTGCCGAATTGGAATGCATCAGTTCACTTTCAATGTGGAAGTTTTGCCTTTGATACATGCCAAGCTCTACAATCAATCATGCCACCTATGCACTTTGATGGTAAAAGCTGACAATGACACTCCAGACAAATTGTTTTGGTTTCATATGTATCATGTTTGCATGATTGTTGCTGTTGATCAACTAGAATACGGAGCATAGTTCCATGGATGAATTAAGATGGAATGGATCCACATATTTGTGCGATGTTTCTCCTATTATTCTGCCAGAACTGCTATATATGTGGATCAGATTCAGTGATCTCATTGTGTTGGATGCTCCTTGAAATGTGGTGGCAATAGTGGAATTTTCTTCACCTTTAGCTCTTTGATCAGGATCTCTTGTGATGGAAGTTGTTTTATGTGGTTTCCGAGGTGTTCAATTTCTTCATCTTAAGAGGATTCAATTCGAGATAAATTAGAAGATTGATATGATTGTTCATCATGAATCGATATGATTTTTCATCAAGGACAATAGCTCTTAAGTATAAAAAGCATAAAACTTAGGCTAGCCGGAAAAATTTACTTACAGATAGGTTGTTTTTATGTGTTTGTACATTGAGGTTTCCGCTAAAATCTTACTCTGTTTTTGTATGTCCTTTATTTCTGTATCATGTAGAGATTCTAGTAAAACCAGGAGTACCACTTAAAAAGTTTCTAAACAGGTAGAGCTATGCTCTACAGGAATTGATTTAAACAGTTTCTGCCTGTAAGGATTCACCTTTTGCCTTTCTGAGCTTTTACCTGCAGTCTGAATCATAGTAGCAATGTTCTTGTTGCTCAGAAACCTGTTGATGTCTGCAGCAATCATTCTTAGACAGACGATTTCAAGACTATCTATAACTGAATTGGAAGAACTTTCTTTTGCTTACAACTCGTTTTCTTCTTTCAACCAGGTGGGGCTCTGGATATTTGGTGGGGTGCTGAATGTCGATGCTGTGACTGCAGCGATTCTTGGTTTATCCATTCTTCTCATAACAGGTGTTGTAACGTGGAAGGAGTGTTTGGCAGAATCAGTTGCATGGGACACACTTACTTGGTTTGCCGCGTTGATAGCAATGGCTGGCTATCTCAACAAATACGGTTTGATCTCCTGGTTTAGTCAAACAGTTGTCAAGGTATGATTATATTATTTTCTTCTTTTCTTTAATTCCTTTTCTTTTATCTTGGGGTGGAAATAAAGTTACTTTTTTTTTCTGACATAGTTACTAAATTCTGATTATCTATAGCCTATACAACTTCAGTATAGATGTTTAAGATTAAGTTGATATGGCGGCTTTCATGTAGATACCGTTGATAAAGGTCCTCTTGAATTTTCTTTTGATGTAACATACTAACATGTGGTCTTTAGTAGCTTAGGTACATGTTGTTGTGATTTGGATTAAAATTAGCTCGTAGCTGAGCCAACCATGAGTTCATTTTGTCCCTGGTTCTCAAGCTAAGAGTCATATTATTTTTGCATGAATGTTTGCATCCGGTGCTTGAAGAAGAGACAAGCACTCTAGCAGATGCACCTTCCTACAATGCATGACCATTGTGTAAGCTAGAGGTATGAGGAACTCTTGTTTAGAATTACTACTTGATGCAATCATGGAGTAATTTGGTGAGCTCTACTCTCATTCCCCACATAGATTAACAGGGTAGACTAGCTTCTGTGTGTGCAAATTATCGTGGATTACTTACAGAGCACCAAAGGTTTTTCTCATACAAAATCCTGGACCTGATTTTCTTTTAGTTGGCAGTTAGGGTGAGTTCTTGAAGATTTAAAGATATTTAGATCAATTAATTCCTCAGCACAATATGGTATGGTTCTTCCGGGATCCTAATAACCTGCTGTCTTTACGTTTATGACCTGCTTCCATCCAACATGAGAGTGAGGTTATTCTTATATATATATATATATATATATATATATATATATATATATATATATATATATATATATATATATATATATATATATATATATTTTACTCAGTCAAGAGACCTTCCTGGTACACGTACCAATAGAACCGTCATTTCGATGGAGTATTATTAATCTTTAAATGTGATGCAAGAGAAGTTGTTTGATAAAGAAATGCTCTAATATGTCTTTCCTGTTAGCTTATATTTTTTAGCTATATTCGTCGATTTTTTGTCATCATTCTTAGCATATATGAGCTGCACCATATAATTTGCATTTGAACTGCCTCTTTTATCCATCGTGCAAAAGAAAACTCTCATCGTTTCTTAGCCATTCAAGGAAATCTTGAGATTTCATCCTCTCATTGAAGTCTATGATATCTAATAAGTATCTTTATCTGCATGTTTCTTCCTTATCGTGATTTTTATGTGTATCACAAGGATTTAGTGCCATCTCTCATAGTCATTACTATTTATTCTCCTCTACAACATCTTTAAATCATCGGTTTTGGTTATTTTGACAATTGAACTTGGACCAGTACAAAATCAAATGAAAGTTTCATCTATCGTTGCTACTAACTGTAACTTTCACCTGTATTTCAGTTTGTAGGAGGTCTGGGTCTGTCATGGCAGCTCTCATTCGGCATCTTGGTACTGCTCTACTTCTACTCTCACTACTTCTTTGCCAGTGGGGCCGCACATATTGGGGCTATGTTCACGGCCTTCCTGTCAGTGGCGAGCGCATTGGGCACCCCTCCCCTCTTCGCGGCAATGGTTCTCTCGTTCCTCTCCAACCTAATGGGCGGCCTCACCCACTATGGTATCGGCTCCGCACCCATCTTCTATGGGGCCAACTATGTCCCTCTCGCTCAGTGGTGGGGATATGGGTTCCTCATGTCCGTGGTGAATATAATTATCTGGCTCGGTCTTGGAGGCTTTTGGTGGAAGACCATTGGCTTGTGGTGAGCAGCTCATTCTTATAATTTTAGCCATTGTTTTCTAATTTTGAAAGGTATTGTGGCCTATACCTGGAGTATTACCTGGAGTATTTCCTGGGAACACGGAAAAATTTTGTTCTCTTAGAAAACTCAAGTGAATAATTATTTTGGCATGATTGGTTGGGCAGAAGACGAACTAGCGAAGTACAGATTGAACTTGTACACCATTTTTTAACTTAATTAGATGCAATTTTGTCAAATTTATTTCTGCATTTCTTTGTAAGCATACAAATCTCCTACGACAGCCGCTTTGATGGTTTAAAACTGCACTGAAACTCGAAAAGCAACTTAGAGCTTCGTCGACTTCCTCTTGATCAATCGCCAAGAACAGGTGATAGAACTTGGATTGAGGATGTTTCTTGCCAAGATCCCGCCACCTTGTTGTTGCAAGCGCATAATATTTATTAAATGGGTGGAGCTCTAAGTTGCTTTCGGATTTTATGGAGCTTTAAAGCATCAGAGCAGCTGGTGCAGGAAAGACATCTTTTCAGAAAATCGGCATTGGTTATGGTGGTAATGGGCTGCACTGTTCCATTAAAACTAGTTTGTGGATGCCTTTTAGGACTAGTTCTTCTAGAACTAGTTTCCGTGCGTCGAATCATAGCGAAGCCAGCTCTCACTGCAATTTTTTCTTTTTTATGCAACTGAGTCCTTAGTCCTTAGTTTAATTCATCTGGAGCAAGAGCATTGCTTGCTTGTTATTTGCAGTGCACTACCCTCAGGAGTTCTACTGCACTTCACCATCATACCTTCCCAAATAGAATACGTAATAATGAAGATCAGTTTCCAGAGAGAACTTGGCCCCTCACTTTCGCTCATTAATTTCACTAGTTAGGTATGTGCTTTAAACCAGTATTTACGTGTTTGGCGGCATCTGTAGTAGAGATATAGTACTAAATCTGTTTGGGTAGGCTTTAAACAAATTGAGGGATATTCCAGGAGGTGCTTTGTTTAATTGGTGCATCACTTTAGCTTTTGCACAGTTTGTTTTAAGCGAAAGCTGCATAAAAGTTGGATTCTTTTACTTGATTATCCGTATTTCTTGCGTTGTTAAGTGAGCAAATTGAAACTTCTCTTATATTGACGCACAAAAAAAGAGGTAAAAACTTACTGAACTTGCTTGAAATATGGATCATTTTTTGAATCGGCTGCCTAGTCTTTCCAAAATTTTAATTTTACTATCAAATCTTTCAACTTATTTTATCAGACTCGGATACTTTGACTTGGAAATTGAATCTAATTACTTTAATGAATTTATAGTTGTAAGAATTGGAAAAGTTACTAACTAAACCTGTAAAGTTTGAGGTTAAAATGCTGCATCTCCAATCTTAAAGGGCCATTTGGTTTGGTTTGGATTAATTAGTTGGATTAATTAGAAATGTAATATAGTTGGTGATGCATCCAGTTGAAATTTTAGCAGCTATAATTACATACTAGTGCAGTGACCCGCGCGTTGCAGCGGATAGATATTGATGAAGTAAAACTTCAACATAATATTCTATAATACTATAGAAAAAGTTATTAGAAATATATTCTTTTCAAATTTATTTAGTTGATGATATAGTGTAGTGACATTCACTTTATAATGAATAAGGGGCTGTTTAGTATCATGTAAAACTGTGAAAAAAATTTCGATGAAAATTTTTTTTTGGTGGAAAACAATTTTAAAATTCTAATGTTTGGTTTGAATGTAGTGATAATTTATTTTCGGATCACGCTTGTTTGGTTGGTTGGAAAAGTAGGTAATTTTTTTTTTTCATTTCGTCAGTTTATTTCTTTTGAATTTTTACTACAATTTTATATATAAATATAAATTAATTTTGTATATAGTATAATATATAGTGGATATAATTTATATAATACATTTAATTTAATAGTACAAATTTCTATAATAAAATATATTATTTAGTATACTTTCATATTAGATTTATATCAATATAAATATAAACTTTTTTGGTTAAAAAATTATTTATTAAATATTATATTAAATTATTTATTTATAATATTATAAATATTATAATATATAACATATTTTGCAAAATATATAATATAATAAATATAATATAATATAATATAATATAATTATATAATACATATTGTAAATTATATAATATAATATAATATAATTATAATACATATTGTAAATTATATAATATAATATTATATTTTCTATATTTTATCTATTAGTCGGTCCAAATGGACCGCGGACTTGTACGCCGTGATGGAAGGAAGCCAAGTTTTTGGTTTCCCCTTCCGTCCAGGAGAAAACGAAATGGTAAATTTTCTAAGAAATATGTAAAACGGTTTTACTGAGATCCAAACATAAGAAAAATAGTTTGGCAATTTTTTTAAGAAATATATAAAATAATTTTACAGAAAAAATATTTTTATAGAGAATCCAAATATAAGAAAAATAGTTCTATGATTTGAAAAGTATTTTTATAGAGATTAGATCTTAAATGTTATTGTAAAACTAAATAGAAGAAGGGAAAGGTTGGAGAAACGGCGAAAACGGTCCATATTCAGTCAAAAAAAAAAAGGGAAACAAAAATTCAGCCAATTTTAAAAAATAATTAAAAAAAGATCGGTGAGGAATGTTTCTTTCATATATTGTTGATAAAATTATATAGTTTATGTATTGTGAATAAAATAGATTATATACTATAATCAATATTAGAGTTTTCAAAGTAGTTCTCTTTATCTAAAAATTCAAACTATGATAATGCATGTCGTAATTCATTTTTTTTCTTTTTTTCTTAAAAAAAATTCAAACCACTATAATAATATATTTTATATTTAATAATTAAATAAATAGAAAGAAAATAAACATACATGTAGGTGTGCAAAGGATGGCAGGCGTTGCAGATATGAAAATACGAAAAGCTCAAGATTTGACATTAATGAGTAGACCAGATAAAGAAAAAAATATGAAAGCACATGAGAATAAAAAAATAAAAGTGATAGCATAAAAAAGAAGAAAGGAATAAAGAGAGAGATATAGAAAAGGAAAAAATGAAAAGAAAGAGAAATGAAAATTTTATTTCGTGGCTTCATCCTCAGCTAACAGAAAAAAGAAAAAGAGTCCTCCCGTGTTCGCCTCCTCCGCCACCTCCCACACTATCTCCAGCCGCTATCGCCCCTGTGCCCTGCCCTGCCCTGCCCAGCGCTTGTCCCCGCCGCCGCCGATCCGCCTCCACCGCCGCCGACGCCGAAGCCCACGCACGCAGAGGTGGTGGAGAGGCCGACGAACACAACCAGGTTCCTAACGATCAACGCGGTGGAAGTGGTGATGCAGGGGCATCCGGGGCTCCCAATGGGGTGCGCGCTGACGGGGCACGTGCTCTACAACGATGTGATGTGTTCAACCCCAAGAACCCCTACCGGCTCTACCGCGACCGCTTCGTCCTCTCCACCGGCCATGGCTGCATTCTCCACTACGCCCTCCTCCACCTCACTGGCAATGACCGCATTATCACCTGCCTCCCCCCTCTTTCCACACAATCTATATGTCTATCAGGTTAAAAAAAAAAAAAAAATATTCAGCGGGGCCCACATCCCCAATTAAGGGGATGATGGTTCATCTTCTCCTAGGAGTCTGCACCTCCAAATTAAAGATACGATGATTAAGGGGATGATGGTTCATCTTCTCCTAGAAGTCTACACCTTCAAATTAAAGATATGACGATAAGTATTCGATAGAACCCACACACCCAATAAAAAAGATAACTGTTCATTTTTTTTGTGGGGCCCACATTCCTAAATTAAAAATATGACGATTCATTTTTAGGAAAGAAAAAAATCAGTCAATTTGTGGGGCCCACATTTCTAAATTATTCATTTTCAGGAAAGAAAAAAAACCAGTCAATTTTAAAAAAAGATAATTAAAAAATAGGTGTGGGACCCACACCCCCAAATCAAGGAGGTTGGGCCACATCAGCTTAAGCCATGGGGATTCACGGGGTTATATATAGATATCTTATTTGCTTGGATGTAGTAAAAATTATTACAACTATAAATAATATATTTAGTTGCATGCAATTAAGAAGTGTATTTCTAAATTTTATGGCTTTGTATCGATAGTGATGAGATTACCTCCTATGTAGAAAAAAATAATATTTTATATTGAAAAAGTGATTAGGAAGGTAAGCTAGAACTGCGACCAATTTGGACGCAGTTCTAACTCCTGTAGTTGCCCCTCATGTAGTTCTAGTTGTTATAGTTGAATTCAAATGTACCTAATTAAACACTAGAGTTGGATCTGCATGTAATTATACTATATACAATCAAACAACCCATAAAAATTCAATCCTAAAAATATGATTCGGAGTATCTAAAAGGTTAATTAACTGCATACTTAGGCATTTAGTAGTTCTAAAAATTATCAGCCAGTCTAAAAATAAATATATATTGTCAATTTTTTAAATGAGCAATGAATATATGTACCGTATATTTAGTATTATGGAGATATTCAGAATATTAGGATGCATTCAATAAGGCCAGGCCCTTTCATTAGTGCTGAAGTGAGAGATTGATTATGTTGATAGTGTAGGTTTATTTCTGTGTCGATCGAGCTCACAATCGTACAAAAAAAGACCATTTGACTATTTGGTAAATATAAAGTACTGAAACTCGTTCTTATCTGACAACTTAAACTATGTATAAAAAATAGCTCTTTCTTATAGTATTAGATAGAAATATCTAAGTATGAATCTCACTACCCGTCTAGTTTCATTTAATTTTATTTTCAAGCCCAAATTCGATGGGAATGTGTGTTGAGTATAAAGCACTAAGAACCGTGCATGTTTTTTTTTTGTTTTTTTTGTTTTTGTTTTTACCAATTTAAGCTTTTAGAGAAAGAATAATTATTTTATATTGACTTTCATGTCGACTTATTGCTGGATGTAGGAGTGGAAACGAGCCGAGCTTGAGCGAGCTTACCTTAGCTAAAGCTTGGCTTGAAATTAATTTCGAGCCTAAATTTAGGCTCAAGCTCGGCTTGAAATTAATTCGAGCCGAGCTCGAGCGAACCTAACTTCGATTGGAGTCCTAAAAGAGCCGCTTGAAATTCTTAACATCATGCAATCTATAGTTTAATTTTTATAAAATATTATCTAAAATTTGATATAAAAAAATGTCTAATAGTTCAACACACAAAATGAAAGCATGAAATACGGTATTATAATATTGAATTTTTTTTTACGGGAAGCAACTCTACAAGTAAGTGAAAGAGAGAGAGAGAGCAATTAGAGTAAGATTTTACTGGTTTGATTTTGTGGGCCAGCCCAATAATCTAAACTTTATATACATATAATTAAAATACATAATGTAGATTATTATAAATAATTTAAAAAAATAATATAGAATTAAGCTATTATACTATTAATAGTACCAAGCGCTTATTGCTATTAGATTTTTGGTCCTTGGATGAAGGGATGTGCGGTTATAATGATAGTAGTTCCATAGGGTTGAGTGGGTGAATGGTTGAGTAGTATGATCTAATGGGCAGAAATGGTCAAAAGGGTAGATTTAACGGCGAAAAACTCGATAGCAGCAGGCGCTTAATATTATCAATAGCATAGTAACCGGACTATATATATATATACAGAGAGAGAGAGAGAGAGAGAGAGAGAGAGAGAGAGAGAGAGAGAGAGAGAGAGAGAGAGAGAGAGAGAGAGAGAGAGAGAGAGAGAGAGAGAGAGAGAGAGAGAGAGAGAGAGAGAGAGTTTTGCTAGAATACTATCGGTAGTAAACGACTCGGTTTACTATCAATTTGTTTTCGATGATAAAGCTTCCAAATTGACGATCAACACCGTTAACATGATCTAAATCATTTAAACTATCTGAAAATTAAATTTCATGCTTTTTCGTTATTATTTTCTTGTCTATCAAGTGAACACAAAATGAATGGCTGAAAATGAATATCCTTCAAAAGGTGATGATACAATTTTTTGTATTTAAGATCTATTATTTTAAATAGTTTAAAAAATTTTCTAACAAATATTTAGTTGATTTAGACTTTTCTATACTGTTAAACGAGCAAACGCACTATATCGGCTATTAAAATTATAGATTTCGTGACCCTTTGACTGTTCAGTTAGTGATGTAAAAAAAACATGAAATTTGATTTCTAAATAGTTTAAATGATCTAGATCATATTCAACGGTGCCGATCGTCGATTTGGAAGCTCTATCATCGAAAACAAATCGGAAATAAACCGAGCCGTTTAGAATATTATCGGTTATAAACGGCTCAATTTACTAACGATTTGTTTTCGAAGATAGAGTTTCCAAATCGATGATCGGCACGTTGAACATGATCTAAACGATTTAAACTATCTGGAAATAAAATTTCAACATTTTTCGATATTATTCTCTTGTCCATCAAGTGAACAAAAAATGAATGGCTGAAAATGAATATCCTTCAAAAAGTGATGATACAATTTTTGTATTTAAGATCTACAGTCTAGATCTTGTTTTAAATAGTTTAAGAATTTTTAAATAAAAATTTAGTTGATTTGGACTCTTCTATACCGTTAAACGAGCAAACGCATCATATGAGCCATTAAATTATATTTTTTGACCCTTTGATCATTCAGTTAGTGATGTCCAAAAATTATGAAATTTGATTTCTAGATAGTGATAGTTTAAATGGTCTAGATCATGTTCAACGGTGCCGATCGTCAATTCGGAAGCTCTATCATCGAAAACAAATCGGTAGTAAACCGAGCCGTTTACTACCAATAGTAGCCCTATATATATTCGAGCTTTTCGAGCCTAATTCGAGCGAGCCCAATAATACTCAAGCTCGGCTTGAAATAATTTCGAGTTTTTTTTTTTTTGTTCAAGCTCGGCTCATTTAATTTCGAGCCGAGCTAGGGCGAGCCGAATATCGAGTCAAACACGAGCCGGCTCGCTCATTTGCCAGCTCTAGCTGGATGGAGCGCGAAATCGAATTTGGATAGCCACTCACAAACCTTGCATATTTGCACTGCCATCCTTCCAAATAATTAGCCACTAAACTAAATTCTGATTTGGAGATCTCCACAGTTGATTTTTTAGCCAGGTGCAGGCCTATGGTGCATATATAGGGTGCATGCAATAAATCCTCTAGATATTAATTATTGGATCCGTACACATAACCCACCCTTTTGCTTTTAGTTTTTAAAAATACTATCTATTAGTTGGTGTAAATTTACACCTAAATTATTAGCGTACACGTAGCATTAATTGCTGTTTAGTTTTAGGTAGATTGGCGAGTACTTAAAGCCGTACAGCTACTCTCCGGGGAAGGTTAAGTTGCATTGTTTGTTTCCCTCCTTTTTTAATCTCCTCCTTGTCCTACTAAGTCCAGATTCTGGTAAGAAGGCAACCAACAGGAGTCTTCCTTTTTGACCTGCTTTCAACTCCAATATCAGTTTTTTTTTTATTCCATCTTTTTGACTGATGCATGGAGTGCTTTTTTCTGATTACTTTGCAGCAGAAGGTATGATGGATTATAGGACTTTTTTTATATTTAGTCCTCTCATTTTTTTTTAGAAATAGTTCTAGCAAATTTAAATTTGCAAATATAGCCCTCTTCTTGTCACGCGAGCATCACGTTGGTATTTTTAAGTTGAACACAGTGATTGAATCATCATGTCTATATCCACGCTCTAATCCCTCTTTTTTTAACTTAGGGACAATAAAAAATATAAAAGAAAATATAATCATCCAATAACCATGTTTAAACATGGTGATTAAATCACCTTTTGTTCAACTTAAGAACACCACCTAGACGCTTGCGTGGTAAGGAAAGGACTATTTATGCGAATATAAATTTGTTATGGCCATTTGTAGAAAAAATTTGAGAAGGCTAAATGCAAAAGAAGCCCTGGATTATATATATATATATATATATATATATATATATATATAATGGCTATTGGGAAATAAGAAATGTGTTTATCTTTAAGCAATGCTATCTGCACGTCTACTTCTTTGGGGTATATCCTACACTCTAGTTTTCGGAATTCTAAGCAATACTATGCGTACCCCCTTCATTCAAAGTCCCATATATATTGGGTCCTTAGCCTATCAATTTTTTTTTTAATACTAAAAGTTTAAAAGGTTTAGAAAATTTTAGAATTAGAAGATATAAGATTCACACCGGACTTTTTTATAAAATGACCCTAAAAAAATATGAATTTTACGAAATGACCCTCTCAAAATTTTATTTGTAAAACTAACCCTCTTCTCGCCACGCGGGCGCCAGGGTGGATATTTCATCTAAAGGCGGTGAATCGTTCACCGCCTTCAGTAAGGCGGTGAATCGTTCACCGCCTTTCTCATATACAAACGGAAGGCGGTGAACCGTTCACCGCTATTTGAGAAGCCTTTTAAATGCGGTAAACCATTCACCGCATTCATAAGAGATATAAGAATTGTACGTGAATTATATGAGAAATAGAGGAAAAAAGTGAGGTTGTTAGGATTATTCGTGATTCACCGTTTTTTGTTTATTTATTTTTTTCTATATCCTATTTTTTCCTATATCATATATATTATCCTAACAACCACATAAAAATTTTAACAAATCACATTAAATCTTAACAAACTAAAAATCCTAATAGTCTATCCATACAATCCTAACAATTAAATAAAAATTTTAATAAACCACGAATAATCCTAACAACCTCACTTTTTTTCTCTATTTCTCATATAATTTACGTACAATCCATATATCTCTTATGAATGCGGTGAATGATTTACCGCATTTAAAAGGCTTCTTTGTATATGAGAAAGGCGGTGAACGATTCACCGTCTTTAGATAAAATATCCACCCTGGCACCCGCGTGGCGAGAAGAGGGTTAGTTTTACAAATAAAATTTTGAGATGGTCATTTTGCAAAATTCATATTTTTTTAGGGTCATTTTATAAAAAAGTCCCTTTCTTTTGGGTGTGCAAATAGTTTTTTTTTATTTTTATTTTCTTTAGAAGGTTAATGTTGCATCTGCCCAAATAAAGGAGAGTACTAGGACTAGAAGTAAGTATGAAGGGTCTAAGTATTGATAAAAGAGGAGGAGATAGCTTTCTTTTTCGGGCGCCATGGATGACCAGGTGATCCACCAGAGTGACCAAGGGGTTTGGAGCGGCGACCTCGAAGGAGATGCTCGAAGGGGCGAGAAGGGAGTAGACGAAGCAAGTGGAGAGGATGAACCGACAAGGTGTGGGTTAGGGATTTGCGGCTACTCTGCAAGAGTTGAGGCCATCCTCTAGCGGTTCGGATGTCTGGAATAGATCGACCCGTTATGCGACCGAGATATAGCCCAGGTCCAAGCGACTCCACAAGGAACCATAGAGCCTAATTGAGGTCTAGGTCCACCAATTTGAAGCCCAAGTTCTCTTTTGTCTTAATTAGTTAGGAGTCATAGAAATTAGCAATTATGTTTCTTTTGGTGCAATATTTTAGGAAGATATATAAGACAGATGTAATTCAGAAGGGAGGATACGAAATATAAGATATTTTTCCTCAATTCTCATCTTCTCTCTCTCTCTCTCTCTCTCTCTCTCTCTCTCTCTCTTTTCTCTCTATCTTTTACCTATCTTTTTCAGAACCCTATTCTTTATCTCAATTTCCCTCATTTCTTCCCACTTAATCTCTCATTGTCATTTATCTATTCTCATTTCCTTTTAAAACGTCTAACATTGAAGCAGGAAGAGTTAAATATAGAGCCCATCATTCTCATCGCCATCCTCATCTCAGGAAGATATCATCATAGATGGGTTGAGTTGAGTCAGGTATGTAACAATTGGTATCAGAGCAGTTAGATCCTAGGATAGGATGCGGTGGTTTCGCATGCTAACTCCGATCTCAGTATTGTTGAGTTAGGCCGCGTATCTAACTCCTGCACCAGAACTGATCCTAGATCAGATTTGGACAAAAGGAGTCACCGCCGAGATTTTAAACCCTCGGAGCCATCGAACGAGATCCATTCCACATCCCCCGGACCTGTAGTATCCAACTTGGTACTGCAAGTCTTTGCATCTATTGCCCGAAACCATCATAGAATTATTAAAGTAGTGCCGGCAATTAATCCGTTAATCCCACTCTCAACGGTAAAGAAGTATTAAATCAATATCAAGTTGAAAATTCAAAATTGGAGGAAAAGGGGGAAATAAGTTCAAGTTCAATTACAAAAAATACCTGGACGAAGTAAATATGGCTGAAGGAACTAGATTAAGAGACATTAACGACCATATTCACTCCTTGGAAGAGAGATTGCAGAAACTAGGAACAGAGTATCAAACCAAAGTGGACGGGTTAACTCACCAAATCTCCGAAGTGAGGGAAATTGGTCAAAAACAATATAAGGCATTACAAGTAGAGGCTACCAAACGGCATGAGGAGCTGCTGAGGCTCTTGACCGTTCAGTCACCTTTACTCAAAATCCTAAACATGGCAGCACCTCCTGAATACAAGATCCCACACAACGGCAAATCTGGAGGTAGCAACACTCCACTGATGATTAGAGAACAAAAGGGGAAGGGAATTCTACCTACCCCAGTGAGGCAGTAAGAATTGAAAGATGATCATTCACCCCAATGGACTACCTGAAACTTTAACAATTAGCAAGAAATACCTTATCCTAGGTTAGATTTGTCTTCTTTTACTGGTGAAGACACCATAAATTGGCTCGAGCAGTGAGCAATCTTTTGAAACATATCAAATACCCCGACACCAATGGCTGAGCGTGGCGACTATGCGCATGATTGGTAAAGGTAGGACGTGGAAGCAAAGATTTTTTTATAAATAGACGACTGGTCACTTCGGACGTGTTCACCAATGCCGTGTGTAGAAGGTTTGCACAAATAGGAGAAATGTATATAATTCGGGAGTTCCAAAACCTACGGCAGGTTGGGATGGTGGAGAGATATCAAGAGAAGTTTGAAGAGCTAAGGTCCCAACTTCTTACTTATGACCCATATCTAACTGAAGAGCATTTCATAACATATTATATTAATGGGCTCAAAGAAGAATTGGTTCCATTCTTGGATATAGCTCATCCTAACACCTTGAAGGAAACTTATGAGCAAGCCAAATTATATGAGAAAGTGCTAGTTGTTATCAATAGGAAGAATAAGGTTCTCCCCAAAGTACCTGGGACACAATACCAGCCAAACCCATCCTATAAAAGCATACCAGGAATAGCTACCAATAGGGCTACTGAGAATCGACAATTATTTGAGCAAAGAAGAGCTGCGGGCTTGTACTATAGATGTGGAGAGAAGTACCATACCGGACATGTTTGTGCCAATAAAACATAAACCTCATACATGCTGCCGAAAGTTATAGAAGTCTAGGATGAAGATTGTCTGCAAGAAGAGACATGTGAAGTGGTAACGACAGAAGAAGAAGAAGGAGAATTGGGTACTATACCAGTTGGGGAGGAACCATAGGAAATGGGGGTTTCCGTTCATGCTTTCAGCGGGGAGAGGCACCAGGACACTATCAAAATATGAGGAGAGGCCAAGAATAAAACACTTACCATCTTAATCGACACGGGAAGCACACACAATTTTATCGACCTGCAAGTGGCTAGAGAAATGAAGGCGGGAATGGAGGCAGCTCTACCACTAGTAGTGACAATAGCTAATGGAAATAAAGTATTAAGTAAACTTAGATGTGCGGAGTTTTCCTGGACCATGCAAGGGCAACTATTTACTGCGGACTTGAGGGTGATCAGACTAGAAGGGTCAAGCATAGTACTCGACATTGACTAGCTCAAATCATATTAGTGACCTTCGATTTCTCGCTAAATTCGGTTACCATCACTAAAGAAGGCCATGAACTAGAACTGAAGGGGATAGAAGAAGGAGCAAAATTGAAGTTAATCTCTACGGGGCAGTGGTGTCAGGAGGTAGAACAAGGAGAGTGCTATTTGTTGAGTCATCAAACAATAGTTGGAGAAGCCATAGAAGACACTAGTGTACATCCCAGGTTACAACAAGTTTTGGAACACTACCAGCATGTCTTTCGGGAAACAAAGGAGCTACCACCATTCCGCTATAAAATCACCACATTCTTTTGCAACCAATACAACACCGATAAATGTCAGACCCTATAGATACACGCATGAGCAAAAAAAAAAAAAAAAAGGCAGATTAAAGAGCTGTTGGACCATTCCATAATTCAACATAGTAATAGTCCTTTTCCTTCCCCGGTGTTGCTGGGCAAACAGAAAGAAGGGAGTTGGCGAATGTGCATTGACTATCGACAACTCAATAAATTTATGGTGAAAGATAAACTTCCCTTACCAATCATAGACGACTTATTGGATGAGCTAGGGGGGTCAAGATATTTCTCCAAAATAGACCTACGATCACGATATCACCAGATCAGAATGAGCCCAGTAAACATACCTAAAACGGCTTTTCGAACTCATCAAGGATATTATAAGTTTCAAGTTATACCGTTTGGCCTCACTAATGCGTTAGCCACTTTTCAAGTGATCATGAATGGTAAGTTCGAACCTTATCTAAAGAAATTCATCCTGGTATTCTTCGATGACATTCTTATATGCAGTAAAAGCCTAGAGGATCATGTAGAACACCTCCAGATTACCCTCGGGGAGCTGAGAAGAAATCAACTTTACACCAAAGGAGTAAATGTTACTTTGGTCAAAATAAAGTCGAATACTTGGGTCATATAATTTCCATTGAAGGGGTTGCTACTGATCTATTGAAAGTTGAGGCGATGGTTAAATGGCCTCAACCAAAGTCAGTTAAGGAGCTTAGGGAATTTCTGGGGCTAACCGGGTACTACAAAAAGTTCATAAAGGGGTACGGGGGTACTAGCAAACCTCCGGCTAAGCAATTAAAGGACCAATTCTATTGGAGTGAAGAGGCTTAGTTGGCCTTTGAGAAATTGAAGGCAGCCATGACCGAGGCTCCTGTACTAGCTATGCATGATTTCTGTCAGCCTTTCACCATAGAGGTGAATGGTTGTGACAGGGGTATATGGGCTGTAATGTCTCAAGGTGGGAGGCCCATTGCCTATTTAAGTAAAGCAATTAGTAGTAAGCATCTCGGGTTATCAACCTATGAAAAAAGAGTTCTTAGCCATCCTCATGGCTGTCCAGAAGTAGAAACATTACTTAAATTTCAAGGCGTTTGTAATTAAGACGGATCATGAGAGCTTGAAACACTTGTTAGAACAAAGAATCACTACACCCATGCAATGGAAAGGTCTATTAAAATTAATGGGTGTCGACTATACTATTCAATACAAGAAAGGGAGAGAGAATGCGGCCGCATATTTTGTCTAGGAGAGGAGAGGAGAGGGGAAACATTTTAGCAATATCAGTAGTGGTACCAGCCTGGGCACAGAAAGTGGCAGAAAGCTACAAAGGGGATCTCGAATGCAAAAAAAGAAAATCCGAGTTAATATTATAGCCAACCACTCAAGGACACTATTCTTTTGGCAATGAAGTATTAAGATATAAGACTAAGTTATACTATCGACAGAGAAACAGACTTGAGGAGAAGAATACTAGAGCAAATGCACAATTCTGCCTTGGGGGGCCACTCTGGATACATAATACTTACAGAAGGATCAAGAAACATTTTTATTGGCCTGGATAAAAGAAGGATGTCGAAGAGTGGGTAAAAAGATGTGTTATGTGCACTCAAAATAAGGTAGACAGGTTGCCATACCAGGGGTTATTGCAACCCTTACCTATTCCTCTTTAAGTTTCGGAGGATGTGAGTATGGATTTCATTGAATCCTTACCTAAATCAGAAGGGAAGGACACCATTATGGTAGTTGTCGATAGACTCACAAAATACGCCCATTTCATTCCAATGAGGCACCCATTTTTTGCACCAGAGGTGGCCAAAGCCTTCATAGGAACAGTTAGCAAATTACACGGATGCCCGAAAAGAATTGTTTTAGATAGGGATAAGATCTTTCCAAGCTCATTTTGGAAAGAGTTGTTCAAGGCATTAGGGAGTAAGCTACAGATGAGTTCAACGTATCACCCCGAGACAGACGAACAAATGGAAAGTGTTAATCGATGCCTAGAGACATACTTAAGATGTTCGTGTTTCCAACACCCTAAGAAGTGGCATTCCTGGTTGGCGTTAGCCGAATGGTGGTACAACAATAGCTATCACTCATCGCTCGGCATGACACCCTACGAGGCGTTGTACGGGTACCCCTCCCACCCCCCTTCAAACTTCTTGGTGGGCCACCGTAGATATGGATACCACTCAAGAAGTGAGAGAATAGGCTGAGGAAAGACAAAAGTTAACCCGGGAGCTTAGAGACAGGCTTCTAGTAGCACAAAATAGAATGAAGCAACAAGTAGACAAACATAGGTGAGGGAAGGAATTTGTAGTTGGCGATTAGGCATACCTAAAACTACAACCTTACCGTCAGTCGACTGTAACCATAAGAAAAAACATCAAACTTTCTACAAGGTATTTTGGCCCTTTTAGGATCCTCGAATGTATAGAGTCAGTGGCTTATAAATTACTATTATCTGACAGGTCGAGGATTCACCTATTTTTCATGTGTTGCTATTAAAGAAAAGCCCACCTGCAGCAGTCCAAGCCACCCCAACCATACCTCTCACAGGTGAAGATGGTCAACTGCTGGCCGAACCAGAAGATGTCTTGGATAGAAGAATGATAAAGCGTGGGAACCGAGTGGCAACCAAGGTGTTGGTTAAGTGGACCAATCTTCCAAAAGAATGAGCAACTTGGGAAGATTACTGGATTCTCAGGCGCCTATTTCCACTCTTTGATCCTTGAGGATAAGGATTTAGTGAAGGAAGGGGGAATGTTGCATCTACCCAAATAAATGGGAGTATTAGGACTAAAAGTAAGTGTGAAGGGTCTAAGTATTGATAAAAGAGAAGGAGACTTAGCTTTCTTTTTTGGGCGCCATGGATGACCAGGTGATCCACCAGAGTGACCAAGGGGTTTGGAGCGGCGACCTCAAAGGAGATGCTTGAAGGGGCGAGAAGGGAGTAGACGAAGCAAGTGGAGAGGATGAACCGACAAGGCGTGGGTTAGGCAGCTACTCTGCAAGAGTTGAGGCCATCCTCTGGCGGGTCGGATGTGTGGGACATATCTGATCCCTTATGCGACCGAGATGGAGCCTAGGTCCAAGCGACTCCAAAAAGAACCACAGAGCCTAATTGAGGTCTAAACCTACCAATTTGAAGCCCAAGTTCTCTTTTCTCTTATTAGTTAGGAGTCATATAAATTAGCAATTCTGTTTCTTTTAGTACAATATTTTAGAAAGATATATAAGGCAGATGTAATTCAGAAGGGAGGATAAGAAATCACACTTTAAGTTTCCCATTTCTTAAACAAGATAATTCTAATTACAAAAGTTTCAAAACAAAGATCTAAACCATTGAAGGTGTTTACAGTATAAAAAAAATCATACATACAAAAATTCATGATTTTTGAAAATCTATATCCTCGGTTTTCAGTATTGTCCTTTCTTGAAAATTTTGGATCATTGATTTTCAACATCACTTGATGATGCATATAGAATCAATTTTCAAAACTTGTGAAACTTTATAAGTATGCATTTCAAATATTCTCACATCTAATGATTTAGATCTTAATTTTGGATCTTTTAAACTTAAATTTATACTAATATAAAAACTTGTGTAGCTTATGCATATATAATTGGATCCCTACTCAATTAATGTATAGATTTTTTTTAATGAGATATGCTATCCGTACATCCAAAAAATGAGTTTATATTTTACACCCTCGATCCAAAAACTTAAACAAGTCTTTTGGATTTTTAATATTGAGAAAGAAAGGTTGATAAGAGAAGCGCAAAATATTAGCTCATGGATGGAGAGGTGTAAGATTTACATCTATTTTTCTTTTTTTTGTGTACAGGTACCACTACTCTTTTTTCATTTAGATCCTTCAATTTTGTATATAATTTAAGTTATCTAAAATAATTAAATGGGGAATTTTATCAAATTAATGAGGCTATCGCGCGTGTTGTTGGTCATTTTTTTATATAATTAAATAAGCTCATATATATATACTTGTCCTGCGGCATGTTTTAGCACCATTCTCTCTATACTTGAAAATAAATACACCGATAGGATCTAGCCTGTTGACACCTGTAGTAATTAATTAAGACGACGCAGATTCCTTTTACAATTCACGTAATTAATTGGGGGAGGTTTGAACTGGGGAAGGCAATTCATTGATTAAGTTATTCACCGGCGTAGTTTGGGATGTATGCATGCCTAACTCTCTATGTACGGTCGGATTTTTGATAAAATTATATTCGCATACATGTATATATTTTTTTTCGCATGAGAATTCGGATACAGATATATGTCGGATGGTAAATTTTTGTTAACATATCCACTAAAAATAAATTTAGATTCAGATACGAGTCGAATTTGTATACCGATATTATTCAGATAATAATATATACTAATTTACATATATAAATATGAACTAAAATTAAGAGGAGTAAGACATACTATATATTTAAAGGTTCACACTCATATTCAAACTTTGTATACCTATAAATTATTCAATAAAATTTAATATTCTAACAAATATGGATACTATTTTAACATAAAATTTATACTAAAATAACCTAATAACACGATAGAAAATCAGTTTATCTCCCTACAATATATATTAACATCCCTCTTATCTCTAAGGGCCAAAACGGTTGTATATATACGGCCGAATTTTTAAAAAACCATACTCACATTCATATTTTATTATTTTTTTCGGATGCGAATTCGAATACGAATATGTGCCGAATACTAAATTTTAATATTCATATTCGCATCCTATTGCCCGCGGATCCCATTATAAAGAAGTGTATCCACAGCTTCTCCTGACACATTGCTAGTTCCCCCATTATTAAATTCGATCGGAGTTTATCCTAACCATTATCACCCATACATATATATATATAAGCTTTTGAGCAACAGAGCATGCCAAATTATAAAATTAGTTTTTAATTTTTGAGTAACTCGATAATAATATTCGGGTTTAAGTAGTTGGGTGTGTTATTAAATGTGCTCACGTCGTTAATTCGCTCCATGCTTCATCTCGTGTAGGGTCCAAACTGGGGTCTTCAACCCTTTATATGTGGACCAAGTACGTGAACTCCCTCTTATCACACTACTGCACTGGTGGTGTACCCCTCTTCGGTTTCCTTTTCCTGAAGCGCGCTTCCGTTCTTTCGGTTGGTCTTAGTTTAATTTGCTGGTTATAGTTTGTCTTCGCTTGTGAAACTTGTGTTTCCGCCTGCTGCGCGCATTCTTGAGCATGCATGCAGCTCTCTCTTTCGGTTGCTACTGCATGCAGCACCAGCTTCTGTTTCACACAACCGACGTGTCAAATTCTAGCCACCTGCATTAATTAATTCTCTGCAACATAATAATAGACTGCAGGCATTTGAGAGTTTCTTCTTGTTTCAGATCAATGGAAGGTCATCTTCCTCCTCCTCCTCCACTGGCAGCACCTTCTGATCATGATATCCGTGACGAGGAAAATATTACTATTCCTGATCCGTCGAAGGAAAATGATGACGATGATGCTGCTGCTTCAAAACAAGGAGAGGATGCAGAAGATCTCGCCACCAACAAAGAGGAGGATTTGTCATTGCCGCCGATTAGCGGGAGGCCGAGGAAGACAGGGCTTCATCTATTCATCATGGATATTAGGTAACTCAATGAGTTTCAACTCTTTTTTTACCTAGTACTATTTTTGGGTTCAAAAATTGATCAGAAAATAGTATTGGTGTTGTATATATACATATTTTTATATATGATCTGCTTGTTGAGCAGGCGTGTGTTCAAGCTTGATGAGCTCGGTTCGGAGATCATGCGGATCGCCGTGCCTGCCGCATTGGCTTTAGCAGCCAATCCGCTCGCTTCTCTTATTGATACCGCATTCATCGGCCAACTAGGTTTGTTCTTCACTATTACTATATATTATTTTTTTCGTTCTTGTATTTGCATGTGGTTGCAACCTTCTGATTCCCCGGCCGGCTTTCGTGTATGAAATGTTTTTTTTTTTTTTTTTTGAAGTTGGATTTTACCATGATCCAACTACAGCATCTAAAATGAAATTAATATACATGTTTCTTATTCCTTTCAAAAATTTTAGGGACATTCCTAACTCTTCTTCTTTTTTTCTTTTTTTTATAGTTTACACAAATATTTAAATTCTTATTTCATGAAAGTTTCTCATAAGCGTCTTTCACTGGAATCTTATATAATAAGGAATAAGTCATTAGTACTTTATTGACTTTTGCCCTTTTATAACAACATTACCTTGGGATAATATCTAATATACCCTTCAAAATTTTTGAAATCTTTTATACACCTTTATTTTTTTTTTGTTTCAACTATACCCCTCGTATATTTCTCCGTTATCCAAAAATAATCCTGCAGTTAGTATCCGTTAAGTCATCTCGGGTTAAACTCGAGTTAAATTTCTACCAAAGTTAATTAAAATGAAGTCAAAATATATCTTTCCTAACTTAAGGGCAAATAAAAAAAGTTGGTGACCATAGAAGGGTATATTTGAAAAAACAAAAAAAGTTAAAATATATATTTCTCTTAACTTAAGGACAAATAAGAAAAGCTGATGACCATAGAAGGGTATATTTGAAAGGGCAAAATAATAATTTCACAGAAATAACGGCTATTCCAAACCGTTTATTAACAGAATTTAACTCTAGAGGTATATTTAAAATAACTTGAAACGTTAAAAATGTATTTTTAATATTAGCCTTCTAAGAGAGATAAACTAGAAAGTCGAAAATTTTTTAGGGGTATATAAGTAATTGCCCCGACAGTTCATATGTTGGGCTTCCACTCTCTCTATCAGTTGCTTGGTTAGCTAAGGTGGTGGGGTGAACGAGTTTTAAAACGGAATAGTACGAAAATATAATATTATTATCTTCTGAGTGCCAAAATTATTTTTCTAGAGAACTTAATTACCCGGCAGAATTTGACAGTAAGCATCTGCATAAGGAGGGAAAAAAAAAAAAAAAAAAAAAAAAAAAAAAATCAGAGATAGAGGCCGGGGTTAAAACTGTTAGTCAAGAAATGTTAGGCTCATTTGCAAATTCTCACTCAAGAAGCTCTATGAAAATTAATCATTTTCAAAAGTAATTGAGCTAATGCAGACTCTGTTAAAACAAAATACAAGTTTTTTAGTTTTAATTTTTTTGATCTTTTGTTGCTTTAAATGTGGAGTATAGGTTCAGTGGAGATTGCTGCTGTGGGGGTCTCTATTGCCATATTCAACCAAGTTTCGAAGGTTTGCATATATCCTCTTGTTAGTGTTACCACCTCCTTTGTTGCCGAGGAAGATGCTATTATTAGCAAAGGCTTTGTTGAAGAAGACAAAAGTGAAGACTTGGAAAAGGCTTCTCCTGCAGAAGATAATGCTGTGAAAGACCTGCCTCCTTGCAGTACTGGTATATATGTACTTCTCATAGATATTAAACTTAAATTGTTTCTTGGAATTAGAATAGCTAAATTTTCATCCTTATTCTTGTGATTACTTTTCAGATTCTAAGACAAATTGTGGTACATCACATCTTGCCGCTGAGTATACTAATTTGTCTAGATATGGATGTAAAAGGAAATACATTCCATCAGTTTCATCAGCACTAATTGTTGGTGGAGTTCTTGGTCTTTTTCAGACTATATTCCTGATTTTTGCGGCAAAACTAGTCTTAAGCATCATGGGTGTGAAATCTGTGAGTATAATTTTTTCTTTTTTTACAGTTTTTCCTAAAGATTGGATGTACTGTCTGGTTCCTCTTTGGCTTTGACATTCACTTGACTTGTTCCAAATTAAAATTATATGATTTATATATGTTAGCAAATAGATAATTTATCTTTGATAACCAAGGAATCTTAACAAATTTAGCATGATATTATGGCTTGATCATACTATCTCACTTTCCTTTTTGGTTTTTTTTTTAGGGAGCGTTTGGTTTGCGCCGTCTGTAATATATTACTATAGAAAATCCATAGCAGATTACTTGATTTGAATAATATCATTCAGTAATCTCGTGGGTAATCTTTTATTCCGAAGAGAACAAAACTACTAAATTACCTTTGATTTAATTTGAATCAAAAATTTAGATTTAAAATTTAAATTTAAATTCAAAATTTGAATTCAAAATCAAACTCTAATTTAGATTTTTAGTGCAATATTCAAATTCTAAAGATTCAAATTTTGAATTTAAGTTTTAATTTTGGATTCAAATTTTAAATCCAAATTTAGATTTTTGTTATTCGAATTTCAAATTCAAATTTAGATTTTGAATTCAATGTTGAATTCAAAATTTTGAATTTAATTTCAAATTCAAATTTAGATTTCGAATTCGAATTTTAAATTCAATTTTATATTTTGAATTCGAATTTCAAATTCAATTTCATATTTTGATTTTAGAATTTTAAATTTTAAATTTGAATTTGAATTCAAATTTTAGATTCAAATTTAGGTTTGAAATCAATCAAATTCAGATTTTGAATACAAATTTAGATTATGAATTTAATTTCAAATTTAAATTAAATCAAATTTTAATTTTGAAATTTAATTTTCAAATTTAAAATCAAATTATGAATTTGATTTCAAATTTAAAATCAAATTTTGAATTCAAATTTCAAACTCAAATCCAAATTTAAAAGTCAAATTTCAAATTTCAAATGCAAATTTTGAAATTTAAATTTAGATTCAGATTTTAAATATAAAATTTCAAATTTCAAATTCAAATCAAATTCAATTTTTGAATTCAAATTTTAAGGTGAAATTGAAATTTGGAATTCAAATTTTAAATTCAAATGGTAATATATAAGGACAAATAAAATTTACATACAAGAGTAATTGCGTAAAACCATATATATTACTATCTATATTACTGAAATTTTACTATTAAACAAAAGACAATAATTTTATAATCCGAGTAATCTTCAATGAGATAACTGTGCGAATCAAATGGAAGAATTATATAATTCCCAGTAATCTCATTATCACGAATAGAAATCTCCTTAATCTTTCAATACCTAAGAATTTTAGATAACACGATCCAATGGCCCTTTATAGTTACAGAAAGGAAATATGACACCTTTTCCTTCTAATTTAATTTCATTTGGTTGATGTCTAAGTAAAGATTTTCTTTTTTGGTGTCCTTTAAATTTATATACTGTTAAGACTCTTTCACTTGAATAGTTTACATTAGTGACAAAATTATTACTTAAAATGTAATTTGTAAGCGATCGGATTAAAAAAGGTTAATAACGTTGTTGATCAGGGATGACCTTCAAACAAATAAGGCACCTATCCTAACATAGCTATTCTAGTTTTTACTGAGAATAATGGAGCGGGAATGGTGTCTTTTTTTTTCTTTTTTTTTTCCCTCTAGTTAGCATTTCAGTTAAATCTATCTTTTCTTTATTTTTTCATCGATGATACAATTATATAATCAATTACTATACACTCTTTTTTCTATCTTCTTGACAATATGTTCGCTTTCATTTTGCTCGTTTGAATCACAAAGACATCTACAATCTTCAAGATAATGACAATTTTCTTTTATTTGTAATGTTTAAGAGATAAATAGTTAACAAATATTTGCATCCTCTGTTACAATTGTAATTATTTGTCAAACATAACTTGTTTAATTGCTCAGTTACGACATTTGTATTATAAATATGCATTGTCGTAGAATTGATTAACAATATCATATATCTTCACAATTAATATTGACCACATATTTTAGTTCAAATGCATACATTTTTGAGAATCTACTTGTATTGCATATTTGCACCTTCTTTATAAATGTACCATTGACTGTGGTTGACATTATATTGTATTATAATGGATCGTTTAGAAATCATGCCTTTTTACATGGATAAAAAATTAATAAAAGATATGGAAGCCAAATTAATATTAATTTTAATGTCTTTTATGTGCAAGTGAGAAAGTGACTGAATAACAGTTTATTACCAGTATCTAAATGGATGGAGATAATAATTGTCTTATTCATTTATACAAATTATATCTAATTTTAGAGAATTTAAAAGTATAAATTTTCACAATAAAATATCTTTAAGTTATATTATTGATTCTCTTATTAATATTTATAATTTTACTTTTATAAATGATAGGGTTCTCCTATGCTAAACCCAGCATTGCGATACCTAATATTGAGATCACTTGGTGCCCCTGCTGTTCTCTTATCTTTGGCCATGCAAGGGGTCTTTCGAGGATTTAAGGATACAAGAACTCCTTTATATGCTACTGGTAAAGTATATAACAAGTTGATTTAGATTTTTGCAGTGAATTGTCTTTGATGTTACTAATATTATAAGAAATTTTTTTAGACAATGCAGTTTACTAAGCGGCTTACTTTTCAATTCAAGTACAAAGTTGATATAGTAAATTGTTATCAAAGTTTTGAAAATATTTATACTAGTAGGATGTGCTATATTGACTGCATCAACTTGTGTTTCTAGTATAATATACATATACGACAACAACTTTCAAATGGCAATATAGTGTCTTGATATGTTGTATTAACATATTCTAATAATTATTTTTGTATATCATGAGATGCTAATTAGGAAGCGATTAATTATTTATAGGATTGTATTTTTATTATTAGTATTTAAGTTCGAACTTTTACGGTCATATCTCCTTATTTTTATTTAACTTACTAAGCGGTTAGACTGGTTGATGTATCATTCTAGAAGTACTAGAATTAGGCAAATAATTCTAGTACTGTTTGATTAATCAGTAGTCACAAAATTTAGAGTTTTAGAGTTCAACTGTAGGCCCAAAAAAATAGCATCATTCTTTTTCTTCTCAAAATCTATTTAAATTATGAACAACTTTATTGCTTGCAAGACGTGATTTTAATGTCACTCTATTATAATATTGTTTTTCCCCATTGTAGTGGCTGGAGATGCGACAAATATCATATTAGATCCAATTCTAATATTTGTTTTCCATATGGGCGTTAGTGGTGCAGCAATTGCTCATGTTATTTCTCAGTAAGTTCTTTTCCTACTTATTATTATTTACAGTTTCAGATACCAGTACCTATAATCTTATATTAGATGTTTCATTGTAGGTACCTTATAACATTGATAATGCTATACAGACTAGTTCAACAAGTTGATGTTGTGCCACCTAGTATAAAAGCCCTAAAGTTTAGTCGATTCCTTCGATGTGGTAAGATGCATTTAAATTTTCATGATACTATATTATATATCTATACTTTAATTTAGTTTGTCCTTAAACTAGCTAATGTATTTTACACGTGTATATTCACGCTTTTTAAAGTTAGTGACTACCGCATGTTAATTGTTCGTAGTATATATGCATGTATGTATGTACACACACACACACACACACACACACACACACACACACACATATAAAGCGCACGTGCAATGCATGTTGTATTTATTTTTAAATAATTTTAAAGTTGAGAAGTAAATCACTCTGAAGCACGATTTTCAAATAGAAAAATTGAATGTTAAAAAAAAAAAAAACATTCTGTCCCCCAAGGAAAGCTCTACTCCTACAACCCTAAAGGGGTGTACGATATACAACCCACCCATCCCACCCATGGATGGGTAGGGTGTACATCCTACACCGCTTTGGGGGTGTAGGACTAGCATTGCTCTTCTCTCAAACTCAAAATAAATAATTAATAAGTTTACATTGTTAATAATAACAATACATAAATTTAGATGTTAAATGATAAATTTGTGAAACTTAAATGGAGGTGGGTTTGGAAAGTTTAATTGTGGTAACCTAGATTTTGAGAAAAAAAAATAGAGATTCTGCTGGCGAAAATCTTATTTTTATGGGTTGATAATTTCTTTTATGTCTCCCAAAAATTATAATATTATAGATGCCCCTCTAGATTAGAAAATATCGTGAATGTCCTTGTTTATATAAGACGGCTTAGGGTTATTGGTGATCGAAGGATCTAGGATTTATTGATATTGGTGATAGTTTTATATGTTTTGAGGGGATTGGTAAGAGATTTGTATGTTTATTCGGGTATTGGTGACATTTCCAACTTTGGAGGGGCATTAATGATATTTTAAAGTTTTAGAGGGGTAGGTTTGAAATTGCCCCTACTTTTACTATTTGCTAAAAGAGAGAATTTTTTTATTCCTGCCATAAAGTGGGTCTATCGACAGACCCAAATTCAAAATACGTGCTTTTATATAAGGTATTTGTAGTTCAAGTAAATGTTATAAGTTCTCGCGTTTAGCAAACATGTATTAATTACTTCTATGAAATGTAGGATTCCTTCTACTAGCAAGGGTGATTGCTGTAACATTCTGCGTCACACTAGCTGCCTCATTGGCTGCTCATCATGGGCCAATAATGATGTCTGCTTTTCAAATTTGCTCACAACTTTGGTTAGCGACTTCTCTTCTTGCTGATGGATTGGCTGTTGCTGGACAGGTCATAATTTTTTCTTCTTAGAGTGTAATTATATTTACTTTTATTTCGACTATTATGTTTAAATAATATACTTATTCATTACCTTACTAATTTGGCTAAACCAAACAAAGTAGTTAATATAGGGTGTTATTTGCTATTACTTTCTCTTATATCTATTGGCCCTATTAAATTATACATAAAAAATTAAATAATAAACAAACTAATTGAAGAGATGAATGTAAACATTTGATTTTCTAACTTACCAGTTTGTAGTGCCTACAAAACCATCGAAGTTTTCGTCATGTTTGATTCATTTTTAACCACCTAGTTTTTATTTAGACGCACACCAAAGAAAAACTATATCTATGACAATTTGTGGAAATTACTTGTATCATTATACTTATGTAACGACCCGACCCGCTGGCAATAATAACTCGTTGGGCCAAAACCACCGGCACAAAATGCTTAAGCCCAGTTATTATTATTAGGGTGGAGTTCTCTTATATACCCAATGACAACCCTATTTTCATCCGATATGGGACTATTAGAGTGTCACAGACTCCCCCCATTTAGGCCCTGACGTCCTCGTCAGCCCTAAACACATACACCGCTGAAGATCAACAAGCGATGTGAGACTTGTCTCGCTAACCTTTGTCATTCCGACCCTGACTTAGCCTGTCAATCACCGACCCTGACTTAGTCTGTCATTCTGATCCTGGCTCAGCCAAGCCTCATCTTACACTTCCGGCTGGTGAACTGACTCTGATACCAAATATAAAGCTCCACTTCCCAGGGGGTCACCTATCCTTGGACTACTCTAGTCCTAGCACGCTT
Organism: Puya raimondii; assembly: GCA_016920855.1. NCBI lineage: Eukaryota > Viridiplantae > Streptophyta > Magnoliopsida > Poales > Bromeliaceae > Puya > Puya raimondii. The sequence goes on along the minus strand of JABWPP010000047.1, from coordinate 17,189,672 downwards.
AACTCTCTTAACCTCTTGTGCCTAGCCACCGCCCAAAATACTATAGCCGGGTTAAGAGTTTTAGCCCTATTATATTTTATATATAAAATTAACTGGGGTCTCACATTCTCCCCCCTCTTTAGGCTTTGACGTTCTCGTCAGGCTAAGGCTCACAAGTACCAAGCGATGTGAGACTCGTCTCGCTAGTCTTAACCGACTTTGTGGGGGAGCCGTGCTCTACCCACAACAGTCATCAGCACGAGAGCCTCGCTCTCCCCGTTACATAACTTGGCTCAGCCGAGACTCATTTCACACTTCCAGCTGGTTATTGGCTCTGATACCAACTGTGACGCTCCACTTTCCAGGGGGTCACCCATCCTAGGACTACTCTGGTACTAGCACGCTTAACTCTCTTAACCTCTTGAGTCTAGCCACCGCCCAAAATGTGCTATAGTCGGGTTAAGAGTTTTAGCCCTTTTATAGCTTATGTATAGGACGAACTGGGGTCTCGCATTCTCCCCCTCTTTAAGCCCTGACGTCCTCGTCAGGTTCAGACTCACAAGTACCAGGCGATGTGAGACTCGTCTCGCTAGCCTTGACCGATCTTATGGGGGAACCGCGCTCTACCCACAACAGTCATCAGCATGAGAGCCTCGCTCTCCCCGCTGAATAACCTGGCTCAGCCGAGACTCATCTCACACTACCGGCTGGTAATTGGCTCTGATACCAAATGTAACGACCCGACCCACAAGCAATAATAACTCGTTGGGCCAAAATCACCGGCCCAAAATGCTTAAGTCTAGTTATTATTACTAGGGTGGAGTCCTCTTATACCCAATGACAACTCCATCCCTATCCGATGTGGGATTACTGTGGTGTCACAACTTGTTTGAAAGGGGGGTAAAAGTGTTGAACCAATAAACAAAATAAAGGTCGAACCAAATTATTCTTTAAGGTTTTTTTTCCTAAATAATTCACTTTGATTTTTTTAGAGCCAAATTAAATAAAATTTGTAAATATCTAGTAGCACTAGCACTTACACAAAGTTATTACATGTCTATTATTGTCATACTAGAATAAAACTTTTAAATATTCAATTCTATGCTGGTTTTCCTACCATGTGACTGTGATTATTATCTATAGGCTATACTTGCTAGTGCATTTGCCAAGAAGGATCATCACAAAGTTATTACTGCTACTGCTCGTGTATTGCAGGTATTTTTTTTCTTTAAATCAAACTATTAGTCTCTTATATTTACCAATTATAAATCATAATCTAAATACTCGTTTTGTAGTTAAGCATTATTTTAGGGATGGCTCTGACAGTTGTGCTTGGAGTAGGGATGCGATTCGGTGCAGGCATTTTCACCAAGGATGTTAATGTGATCAAAATAATCCATAAAGGAATTCCGGTATTTATATTTTTGTATTAAATAAAAATACAATATTAAAATACTGTATTGTTTACTCTCTTAACAATTAAAATTAGATTTATTTTTTTATTAGTTTATAGCCGGTACACAAACAATCAACTCCTTGGCATTTGTATTTGATGGGGTCAATTTTGGAGCATCTGATTACTCATATTCTGCATATTCTATGGTATATCCTTTATCTACAATTTACTAAAATCAGTAACCTTTTTGTTTAGTCTAAATCCTATCTAATAAGACATTTTTATTAAACGATTTATATGGTAATACTATAATTTCGTTCTTAGGTGGCAGTAGCTATTATTAGCATTCCATGCTTGATAGTCCTATCTTCGCACCGTGGATTTATTGGAATATGGATTGCATTGACGATTTATATGAGCTTACGAACTATTGCTAGCAATTGGAGGTATGATATATTGCTTGATCATTATGATCTTTGATCTTAGAGAAGGATTCAAATTTTTTTTTTTTTGAAATTAATGTCATTGATTAACTCTATTTTCATCTCGTGAATACTTCATTTTAAGTATGAAGAGAAAAAACTAATTCAAAGACTAATTAAGAGTGAACAAACTTAACATATGAAAGTTTACCATTTAGTAACATTAAAAAATAATTTAATTATATTGACAATAAATTTTTTTATTATGTGATATGATATATAATTAGGATTAATTTCATACATGTTCCTAAAGATATCGAATAGAAAATATATCCATATAAAATTTAAATAATCAGATTTATTCCTCCAAAAGTTTTAACATATTTATATTTGTCTCTCGAGTTTGTTCTCATTAGTTTGTTGTTTGTTTTTAACAATTAGTACGTAAAATGGCAATTTGGCTATTGCAAATTTGTCCCTCCAAAAAGCTCCAATGATTAGAAGTGTGTAAATATGCCCTCTCAAAAAGCCCCAGCTGTCATCTTATTTCTATAATTAAAACCTATCCAACCCTCCATTGTTGGCACCTCTTATCCACCTCTTTTCTTGCTCTTTTTCCCCTTCACCCATTTTCTACACCCCCAGCACCTACCTCCTATATCTTCAACACCATCTTATACTCTTCTTTTCCTCTCTACTATTTTCCTAAATTCATAAAATATGAACCCTAAACTCTAAAAGAATCCTAAAACGTTAATTTTTTTTTTCCATAATACTCTAATGAAGATGGAAGTATTACCTTCCTTAATTCACCATTGAGGTTCAAGACACAATCAACAAGCTTTGTAAGGACTCCAAATTTTTTTTTTTGACAATACTGGTAATTAACATGGAGTGTGATGGTAGCAAATCCACAATGCTGTAAAAACTTCGTGGGAGGGCTTCGTCGAAGGGCTTCGTGGCACAATAGGAAACTTTGTCTCCGAGCAGCTTCTTTTTCTTTGCACCCTTTGGCTCCGTAGATCGCCTAGGCCACATTCGTTAGTTAATGAGAATTCTCTCTCTCTCTCACACACACACTCTCTCTCTCTCTCTCTCTCTCTATATATATATATATATATGAGGAGTAAAAGGTCGTTTTACTTCTTAACTAACTATGATTGAGTACTTTATTCATGGTTAATTAAAATTTTCGAGCAAAGACTAATAGTAGGGATATATTTGCAACAAAATTAAACTTTGGAGGGACAAATCTAATCACTTAAACTTTGTAGAAATATATTTACTATTCGATATCTTTAGTTGGTAAATTGATAAATGATATATTATTGCAATTTTTCAAACTAATTTATATTAAAATAATTGATAGAATATGCAATATCTTAATTATCTCAGTTCTAGTATCCTATTGAATGCCTCCTTGCTCCATATTAGTATCATGCACGATCTAATTTTATATTGGTTTTCTTTGCAGGATGGGAGCAGCGAGGGGACCATGGACTTTCCTTCGTAGATGATTTGCTTTCATTTTGTAAGCTTGTTGTTGTCATAGGCAATTATATATAAAATATATATAATAAATAGTAGATGGTTATGTACCATTCAGTTCCCCTATTGAACTTTGATATAGGGGGCTAATAAATACTTGTGAGGATTGAGTTTTTTTTTTTATGATGTAATTTGATGCTTTTTAGTGGTGTTTTTATAAGTATTTTAATTTAAAATTACTGGTTTAATTTCGGCTAAAAACGAGTTTTTATTAAGGTGTATAGTCTTTGGTATTATTCACTTAAATGAATAGTAACCTGCGTTTTAATTTGAGGCATCGGTGTGGGGATGGATTTGGACATGAAACGGACACCGTTTCGAGCGATCCAATAGGTCATTTTCAATGGTCCGGCTGTGTCGGAGATGATGGCACTGCCCGATTTTATGTTCGACATACGATTTTCAAGAAAATCTGCTTTTATTGCAGATTAGCCTTTTACTACTTGATGTTTTGCTTTTTAGGATTCTTCAGTGCTCCGTTTTGCGTGAAAATCCATGGAATGGTGCCACTGGGCATTTTACACGCAGTTGTGAGTTAACATTTTATGTGAAAAATTTCACAGTTTTGGAGAGTGGAGGGATCTATATGTAAGTAGACACAGAGAGGATCGCATGTCTCCTCTGTACATGCCTCGGGATTCTTTTGTAAAGCCTTTTTAGGGAAACCAGTAGAAAAACGTGAGATTTTGTTTTTTTTAACACCTTTTAAAGACACCCCGAGACGTGAACAGACCTGCCACATGGACAAAAGATCCCCTGTACAAACGGATAGAGTCTTTCCTGTACATGCACGGCGTAGCACCTTTATACAAGTATCAACCACACAACAACCACACAGATAGATATTGTAGTACACCGAACTTCTACAAATTATAGAGTTTCGGTGGAAAAATAGCATGAGAGGCTATATGTGAGGCTCCGGCCAAGTTTGGGACTCGTGCGAAGTGTTTTCGGCGCAAATGAGGCGCGAAAACGGACTTCGAAAAGTTAAAGACTGCTGAACTTGTGAAGTCTGCAGTGGGATTCCGGTATGAGGAATCCATACCGGTACTGAAGTGATTAGTACCGGTATGCGATATGGTATACCGGAATGCAATGGCAGAATCCGAAAATCCAACTCTCGGGTTCTGCGGAATTCCTCGTGGTATACCGGTACGCCAACCCGTATACCGGAATACAGTGTGCAGAATGCTGATTTCGAAGGGTAATTTGGTAATTTCACTGAGGGGGGCTTACATAAAGAGGAACCCTTCCTCTTTCTCCTCTGAAAACATACCAACACACACAGGGAGAGAGGGAGAGAGAAACTCCTCTCTCTCACTACCACTTCTTCTTCTTCTCCTCCAAATTGGAGATCTTGGTGGAGATCAAGCTTGGGAAGCTTGGAGGAGTGAAGAATCGAGCTCGTGCATGCATGGTAGCTTGGTGAGCACGCGGATCCGAGGTGAGTTCTTGGATTTGGTAGTTAGAGTTTCGGATTTGAGGCTAAGAAATGAGATTTTGGAGACCCTTGGCTAATCTAGACTACAAATTGTAGAGATTAGCAAGAGATTTTGGATTTTGCCATGAGTTTTGGAAAATCCTAGGTTGAAAGAAGGATTTTCTTGTGGAGGGTTTTAAAAATATTTTAACCCTTTAGAATCCTAGTTGGGGGTTAGTAGAACATGTGGGACAACTCCATTTCGAATGATTCCAAGAGATGAGATCGTTATGAGTTCGACTCGGATTAACGAATCCTTCATGTGTGTTAGGGCTAGGAGCTTGAAGATCAAGCTTGAGGCCAAGGAAAAGAGCCCGATTGCAAGTGTCTACAAGCAATCGGAAGAGTGTGAGGTGGGTTTGTGTTTACCGAAGTGATTAGGTCACTTCTATGTCGAAAGAGTAAAGTATATTTATTTTACTTGATGCATGTAATGGTAGGTTAATTGGCAAGTGGTATATATATATATATGAATGTGTAGAACATATGATGTTAATACCATTACCTACCATAGATTGGAATTGTAGGCATGTGGAACACATAGTTACAAATGGACATGTGTATGCCTAGGTGAGAACATAGCGGTGAGCTAGTTTTCTCTAAATACTAGAGAACTTGACATGTGGTTAAACAAGGGCTAGAGGCCACGTAAATTAGAAATCCTAGCGGTGGACAACTAGGATAAGAAAGAACTATAATGTGCATGTTGGCATTAGATATATATATATATATATATATATATATATCAAGATGATTTGAGCCATGGGCTTACCTTGCATGTAAAAGAATCTAAGTATTTCATAATAATATATATACTTGAGAGATGATGCATGCATGTTAAACCTAGTGTTATTAAACATAGGTTGGAATGTGATAGTACATAACCTAGTGTTATTAAACATAGGTTGGAATGTGAAATGAACCTAGTGTCATTGAACATAGGTTGGAATGTATGTGAACCTAGAGTTATTGAACCTAGGTTGAGACAACATAGTGATAGGAAGATCACTTAAACAGGACTATCGAACCTAATGTTATTGAACATAGGTTGGAAAATATAGTGGTAGGTTGACCACTTGGACACGGCAATATGAACCCAGAAGAGGTTTGCAATATAGGGTAATGATGAACCCTTGAGATGTGAAAGTGGATTCTGGAATCCCAGATCTGGTGACTTGTAATCTTGGTATCAGCTGGTGGGTGCGACTATTTCGCCGCCAAGGGGCTAGATACCAGTGGCGAGTGCGACGGTTCGCCGTCCGGTGATCGAGGCCATTGTTCGGCGAGTGCGACGGTTTGCCGCCGGTTGACTGAAGCCATCGTTCGGCGAGTGCGACTTCGGCCTGAGATTTTTAAGGTTGTGTATCCCTTCAAACTGCAAACCTTTGTCGAGGTGCTGGACCGGGCCCTGTGGGTGGAGCAGGGCAATGCATTCGTGCAAGAGGAGCGCGAGTTTTATGACAAGGAAATAGAGATGGGACGACCATCGAGTAAATCTGGTGGACAGTCGAGTTCCAGACAAGTCCCGACACGTTCGCGTCGACGATCTCGTGCCCCGGGGACCTACCATACTCGGTCCTCAGCGAGTTGTGTTATTTGTGGGGGCCCTCATCACCCACAACAGTGTGATCAGCGGGAGGGCAAGTGCTTCAGGTGTGGGCAACCGGGCCATACGCGGGATGAGTGCCTGCAAGGGGATAGCCGAGCCCGGACACTTGCGACGGCCTCTTCTGCTCCAAGACAGTTCGCGGGTGTACCACCTGCGGTAAGGTTTGGTGAGCATGCATTGATGTTGAGGCAACTTGAGGGTTCGCGTCGGGCGCCAAGTGGCCATGGGTACGTGACTCAAGTGATGGAATCTACTGCTGTCGACGGCGTCATAGCAGGTATGTTTTGATTGCTGAAAACATATGTAGAGCATAATGTGACACTGGAGCTTTACATGCAATTGTTGTGGTCTGTTACTACTATGCAAGTGTAATTGTAGCCAGGACCAAGGTTATGGGTAAGGATAGATACCCAGCTATGCTCGTGTCATGGAGGCATGCATTGCCGCTGGAGCGGCTAGAGATTTTGATGAATACCGGCAAATTGCGGGTGTTGCGCCTAGTTGACGGCTTGAGGTAACAATGCTTGTAAGCGAGCTGACTCTCGATATTAGGGCAATGTGAGTAGCCAATTGCAGAGTCGAGTTATGACGTTTGAGAACGTGTTAATAGTTCGCAGATCCCGAACATCGTTATAGTGGATCGATGACGGTTGTGAATTGATAAGGTGATCGCCAAGACGTGGCGAGTGGGCCTTGCTGTACTTCAAATTGAGGTAGGTTGTGGTACTCGCAATGCGAGTGAGCATAAGCGTGGTAGCTTAGTGCTTGTGGATAACGCGAATAAACATAGTAGCGTGGGACGCTCGGGTATAAGTGCTCGTGGAATATTGGTTCCTGGTTAGCCGAGAGGGTTTGTTGGCAGTAGCACTTGGGCATTACTAGGTGTGAAGGAGGCCAAGAACCGCTTGAGGGCTAGTGGCTCGCACTGGGTGCTTAGGAGCCGGTAGAGACTGTTGTCGCTTGGTATAGCGTGCGGGACACGTGTAGCGACGGTATCGGGTATTGCTTGGGGACGATCCGTGCCCGGACCATTGTGGACTGTGGAGCCTGGGGCCTTATGGACAGGCGCAGTCAGCTGTGTGTGACAGCAGCCCGAGACCTGAGGGTAGGGCAGAGACTTATGGTCGGGGCGGTAGTCCAAGCGATGACCCGAGAGCGTGGAATGCCACTTGTAAGACCATATGAATGGTAGTACACCGAGAGTGTGGATGTGACCCAACTCTAGGACTCAGTAGAGGTTTGGGGTCTTGGTTACTCCTAGTTGGAGTACGTGCGCAAAGTCCTGATTAAGGACTCCGCTGGGTAACGATTAGATTTACGTTTGCGAGCAAGAGATGTTACGCGAGGTTGAGACAGGTTTAGGCAGTAGGCCTACGTGAGAGCTTTGGTCTGTGGACCATCTGTTGTAAACCGAGATAAGCGGTTTGACCGATGGCTCCGAGAGTATAAGAGCATTAGTTGTGTATAAGAGAATTATGATTGTGACCTGAGGAGCAGACGCTCGGTCATACCTTTCACCTGATTGGTGAAGTCACCAATTGCCAAGTCTGGCATTGTCGGTGAAGTGAAATCGAGATTACGAACAAAGTGTTCGAGCGAAAACATCGCGAAGATTATGTGATGTTGACCTAGTAAGGAAGGGCAACGAGACATACTCCTTATGCAATATCGGGAATATAAGACCCGTGGACTATGGAATGTACTCCTGATTGAGCAGGAACCAGAGGACGCGATGAACGAATGATACCCTCATCTAATTGGTAAATAGATTTGAGGTGTGATCCTAGTTTCACGGACGAAACTTCTTTTAAGGAGGGAGGAATGTAGTACACCGAACTTCTACAAATTATGGAGTTCCGGTGGAAAAATAGCATGAGAGGCTATATGTGAGGCTCCGGCCAAGTTTGGGACTCGTGCGAAGTATTTTCGGCACAAATGAGGCGCGAAAAGGGACTTCGAAAATTTAAAGACTGCTGAACTTGTGAAGTCTGCAGTGGGATTCCAGTATGAGGAATCCATACCGGTACTGAAGTGATTAGTACCGGTATGCGATATGGTATACCGGAATGCAATGGAAGAATCCAAAAATCCAGCTCTCGAGTTCTGCGGAATTCCTCGTGGTATACCGGTACGCCAACCTGTATACCGGTACGCCAACCCGTATACCGAAATACAGTGTGCAAAATGCTGATTTCGAAGGGTAATTTGGTAATTTCACTGAGGGGGGCTTACATAAAGGGGAACCCTTCCCCTTTCTCCTCTGAAAATATACCAACACACGCAGGGAGAGAGAGGAGAGAGAAAAAACTCTCTCTCTCTCTCTCTTCACTTCTTCTTCTCTCTCCTCCAAATTGGAGATCTTGGTGGAGATCAAGCTTGGGAAGCTTGGAGGAGTGAAGAATCGAGCTCGTGCATGCATGGTAGCTTGGTGAGCTCGCGGATCCGAGGTGAGTTTTGGATTTGGTAGTTAGGGTTTCGTATTTTTGAGGCTAAGAAATGAGGTTTTGGAGACCCTTGGCTAATCTAGACTACAAATTGTAGAGATTAGCAAAAGATTTTGGGTTTTGCCATGAGTTTTGGAAAACCCTAGGTTGAAAGAGGGATTTTCTTGTGGAGGGTTTTAAAAATGTTTTAACCCTTTAGAACCCTAGTTTGGGGTTAGTAGAACATGTGGGACAACTCCATTTCGAATGATTTTTGGAGAGATGAGAGATCGTTATGAGTTCGACTCGGATTAACGAATCCTTCATGTGTGTTAGGGCTAGGAGCTTGAAGATCAAGCTTGAGGCCAAGGAAAAGAGCCCGATTGCAAGTGTCTACAAGCAATCGGAAGAGTGTGAGGTGGGTTTGTGTTTACCGAAGTGATTAGGTCACTTCCATGTCGAAAGAGTAAAGTATAATTATTTTACTTGATGCATGTAATGGTAGGTTAATTGGCAAATGGTATATATATATATATGAATGAGTAGATCATATGATGTTTAAATACCATTAACTACCATATTGGATTGGAATTGTAGGCATGTGGAACACATTGTTACAAATGGACATGTGTATGCCTAGATGTGAACATAGCGGTGGAGCTAGTTTCTCTACATGATAGAGAATTTGACATGGGTCCAAAATGGGCTAGAGGTCATGTGAATGGAAAATCCTAGATATGGACAACTAGGATAAGAAAGAACTATAATGTGTGCATGTTGGCATAGATTTATATATATATATATATAAATGATTTGAGCCATGGGCTCACCTTGCATGTAAAAGAATCTAAGTATTTATATAATAATTATATATATACTTGAGAGATGATATGCATATTAAAACCTAGTGTTATTAAACATAGGTAATGATGATGGTACAACCTATGTATATTTAAAAATATAGGTTAATGTATGTATATATAGTAGTTATTGAACATAGGTTGAATTTTATATATAAACCTATAGTGTATATGAAACATAGGTTATATTTATATATATATATATAACCTAGTATATATAACCTATGTTATATATATATATGTAATGAAGTGGCTGGTATACTGAACCTAGTGATTTTTGAACATAGGGCCTCCGTGCTATAGTGTTGATTTTGAACATTAGCGGTTTCCAAATATGACCTATCGGCTGAATCTAGACTTATGAACACTATTGAACCCTAGTGTTTAAATGCTAAAATTTTAGATTGATAGGTGTCTATCATTTGAACCTATTTGAAACGAGGTAGTCGAAAAATGAAAACGGTGGAAAAAAAATTTCATAAAAAATAATGGCAACGATAATTGAACTTAAATTTGCGACAATCGACAGAGAAATGATCTTACTCTAAATAGTTCAAAGAATTTTCTATTAAAATTTTTTTTCACGATTTGGATTGTTTTACACCGTTTAAACTTAGATTGGATGTTATGAAACGCATAAAGATCTACCATTGAAATTGTCAATTTTGAGACCCTTTGATCATAGCCAAATAATGTCGATTTTGTGAAATTTAGTTTCCAAACATAAATAGTGTAGATCAAGTCTAGCGAGCCGATCGTCGATTTGGAAGCCGCATGTGATAAAAAACAACTTGGTAGCACGGAGGCCTCCGTGCTACCGATAGTATACCACCTAGCTCGCTATATATATATATATAATACCATATATATATATATACGATATGAAGGTATATATATATGGTATGATATATATATATATATATATATATTTATATATTATGATTAGTGATTTTGCTATTATTATATGGATATGAATGGATATATATATATATATATATTGGATATATATATTAATGATACCGTTCCTAAGATATATATATATAATATATATATAAGATATATTATATATATATCAAGATGATTTGAGCCATGGGAATCCGACCTTGCATGTAAAAGAATCTAAGTATTTCATTTCCGATAATCCCGGGATCATTGGAGATGATGATGCATGTTTTTCGATACCTATGTTCCCCTTTAGAACATAGGGTTTTAATGTGTTGCAGTAATGGCCTAGTGTTATTAAACATAGGTTATGGAGGGGATGTTGAGTGTCATTGTAGACATGTGGAAACGATAGTCACTAAGTATGAGACCTAACCATTGGCGGGTTAACTAGGTTGTTCTCAGAGTATGGGAAAGTGGTTTAGCGGGAGTGAGCTACAAGCTTTGCTTAAACGCGGATATTGCGACTCATTACCTGTGCCTGGTACGGTTTGTGGTGCTATGCCAGTGGTAGGATGACCACCATAGTACGACGGCAATCTGAGACCCCCTGAAGACGATTTGCAACCCATCATAATGGGTAACATGATGTGATGAACCCTTGAGATTGAACCCATGAGGAGTTGACCATTGAATGAATTTGAAACGATTTGTGGTAATCAGTCGGTATCAGCTGGAGGGTGCGACTATTTCGATAAAAGGGTAGTGACCAGTAGCTTAGTGCAAATGTGCACCTGAGGATGAAGCATGCCCAGTGCTGGATGAAATGATCGAAGCTTGTTTATGATGCTAAATACGATTTAGATTTTTCGCCGTGGGTTGACTTTAGCCAAGTTTTACTAAAAGCATAAGTAAATACTATTTCGCCGGCATGGTTAAAGGTGGATATTTGACTCAAGAGTGAGTCGAATCGGTGAAGGTTTGACTAAATAAGTAAACCTTATTGTGGCGGTCCCCAAGGAATATATGACTCAAGAGTGAGTCGGTGGTGAAGGTTTGACTAAATAAGTAAACCTTAGTTGGGCGGTGGCCCAAGGATGTTGACTCTAGAGTGAGTCGGGTTAAGGTTTAACTAAAGTAAGTAAACCTTAGGAGGGTGGTAACCCCGTTAATATTGAACTCGAGAGGCAAGTCGAGTACGGCTTAGCTAAGGTAAATGAACCTTAGGAGCAGATTGGTTATGAAATGGGTAGTGGAAATAGCAGTTAAAAATTATATTGCATGGATTTCATTATCGCATTTGTTGAAGCATAGCATGTTTACTTTTTCGTATATTGTAAAGTTATATGCTTACAGGTTATGTATATGTACTAACCCATGCTCGTATGCTTCCTTTGGACCTGGTGGGTCGAGCTCCTCTCTTGGGTGGCCTTACCCACTGAGAACTATTTTATATAGTTCTCATCCCACTGTTTTTCAGGTCCACACGTGAGCGGCGCGGCGGCGCGAGAGAAGGGCATAACTCAGTAGTTAGCGTCCTATCACTGTGACCAGAATAGAAGTACCCTCTATTGCGTAGTTTAGGGGTATTCGAATGAATGGAATGTTATAATAATTGATTGTATTTGGAAAGAAAGAACAAAGACAAAAAAAAAAATGTAATATGTGGTTGTATTGCGAATGCTTGTAATAGCATAGTAGTTTATGATGCTTTCCTTATGCAATCTTTGTATGAATTCTGTTCCTGTTTGGAACCTCTTGAATTATACTGGTTGTGACGCCTTGGACGTACAGGGGAAACTCTGTCCGTTCGGCGGATCTGGGTCATGCGCCCGTGCGTTTTTTCCTTCCACCTACTTGGTGCTAAGGCACGGCGGGGCGTGACAGATTGAGGTGGTATCAGAGCGTAGAAACGGTCTAGGTGGACCTAAGGAATCCTAGGATGGAAAAAGACCCTAGGAGTGTAAACTCGTGAGAGACGAGGACTTGTGATGTGCGGCGAAAGGGTAATCGATTGGGTCGTGTATTGGTTATGCCTCTAATAGGATGTTAGAGGTAGATTTAAGGTGTGGTTTTTATTCTCAGCTACGTGTGTTCATGTTGGCGCGCGACAACATGAACCCAAGGGATGAGAATAGGCGCCCTTGTGTGACTTTCGCCTAAATTGTGTCCGTAATTGGAATCGTGTTTTTATACTTGGCCTAGAAGGTCGAGGATATTGACGGAAGTTGTCGTGTTTCAGGATACGATGGCGTCACGTGGGCGATCTCCGACGAGATCGACACGGGATGGACCTAGTGGGGGTCCCTGTGCAATCTGGGGCAAGTGGAGACCCGGAGCTTCGTGAACAGTTGGCCACACTCGTTGGAGTGGTGCAACAACAAGCTGAGATGGCACAGCGACAGCAGGAGGCTGCCGTGCGCCAGGAGGAGAGCGGATCAGGAGACTCCATGAGACCGTGGAGCGATTAGCACGTCGTGTACCATCAGGAGCCGCGGCGGGTACCTCGCAAAAGATGTTGGTGCCTGGGCCCCTGATTCTGTGGAATTGGAGGCGGAGAGGGGAGCGGGCTTTAGCTGCCCTCATGACGTTCAAGGAATTCAATCCGCTTACCTTCGACGGGGAAGAAATGGACCCGTGGACCGTAGAAAAACGTGGATCGATTCTATGGAGTCCCTGTTTGAGGACTTGTACACCTTGGAGCGAGACAAGGTGCATTTTGCCGCACACTGCTTGCAAGGGTCGGCAAAGGCGTGGTGGAAGGGAGTCCGGCGAGACCGACCTTCTAGTCTCCCTCCGGTGACTTGGGAGGAATTTCGAGGACTGGTGTTCTCTGCCTACTTCCCTGATAGTGAGAAGAGAAAGCTTCAGGAAAAATTCAGGAAGCTGAAGCAAGGTGATCGCTCGGTGAGAGAGTACGAGAGAGAGTTCTCTCTCGCATTGTAAATTGTATTCCTTATGTGATACGGGATGACAAGGACAAAGCTGATTGTTTCGTGCGCGGACTTCGGCCTGAGATTTTTAAGGTTGTGCATCCCTTCAAACTGCAAACCTTTGTCGAGGTGCTGGACCGGGCCCTGTGGGTGGAGCAGGGCAATGCATTCGTGCAAGAGGAGCGCGAGTTTTATGACAAGGAAATAGAGATGGGACGACCATCGAGTAAATCTGGTGGACAGTCGAGTTCCAGACAAGTCCCGACACGTTCGCGTCGACGATCTCGTGCCCCGGGGACCTACCATACTCGGTCCTCGGCGAGTTGTGTTATTTGTGGGGGCCCTCATCACCCACAACAGTGTGATCAGCGGGAGGGCAAGTGCTTCAGGTGTGGGCAACCGGGCCATACGCGGGATGAGTGCCTGCAGGAGGATAGCCGAGCCCTGACACTTGCGACGGCCTCTTCTGCTCCAAGACAGTTCGCGGGTGTACCACCTGCGGTAAGGTCTGGTGAGCATGCATTGATGTTGAGGCAACCTGAGGGTTCGCGTCGGGCGCCAAGTGGCCATGGGTACGTGACTCAGGTGATGGAATCTACTGCTGTCGACGGCGTCGTAGCAGGTATGTTTTGATTGCTGAAAACATATGTAGAGCATAATGTGACACTGGAGCATTACATGCAATTGTTGTGGTCTGTTACTACGATGCAAGTGTAATTGTAGCCAGGACCAAGGTTATGGGTAAGGATAGATACCCAGCTATGCTCGTGTCATGGAGGCATGTATTGCCGCTGGAGCGGCTAGAGATTTTGATGAATACCGGCAAATTGCGGGTGTTGCGCCTAGTTGACGGCTTGAGGCAACAATGATTGTAAGCGAGCTGACTCTCGATATTAGGGCAATGTGAGTAGCCAATTGCAAGAGTCGAGTTATGACGTTTGAGAACGTGTTAATAGTTCGCAGATCCCGAACATCGTTATAGTGGATCGATGACGGTTGTGAATTGATAAGGTAATCGCCAAGACGTGGCGAGTGGGCCTTGCTGTACCTCAAATTGAGGTAGGTTGTGGTACTCGCAATGCGAGTGAGCATAAGCGTGGTAGCTTAGTGCTTGTGGATAACGCGAATAAACATAGTAGCGTGGGACGCTCGGGTATAAGTGCTCGTGGAATATTGGTTCCTGGTTAGCCGAGAGGGTTTGTTGGCAGTAGCACTTGGGCATTACTAAGTGTGAAGGAGGCCAAGAACCGCTTGAGAGCTAGTGGCTCGCACTGGGTGCTTAGGAGCCGGTAGAGACTGTTGTCGCTTGGTATAGCGTGCGGGACACGTGTAGCGACGGTATCGGGTATTGCTTGGGGACGATCCGTGCCCGGACCATTGTGGACTGTGGAGCCTGGGGCCTTATGGACAGGCGCAGTCAGCTGTGTGTGACAGCAGCCCGAGACCTGAGGGTAGGGCAGAGACTTATGGTCGGGGCGGTAGTCCAAGCGATGACCCGAGAGCGTGGAATGCCACTTGTAAGACCATATGAATGGTAGTACACCGAGAGTGTGGATGTGACCCAACTCTAGGATTCAGTAGAGGTTTGGGGTCTTGGTTACTCCTGGTTGGAGTATGTGCGCAAAGTCCTGAGTGAGGACTCCGCTGGGTAACGATTGGAATTACGTTTGCGAGCAAGAGATGTTATGCGACGTTGAGACAGGTTTAGGTAGTAGGCCTACGTGAGAGCTTTGGTCTGTGGACCATCTGTTGTAAACCGAAATAAGCGGTTTGACCGACGGCTTTGAGAATATGAGCGCATTGATCGTGTGCAAGAGAATTACGATTGTGATCTGAGAAGCAGACGTTCGGTCATACCTTTCACCTGATTGGTGAAGTCACCAATTGCCAAGTCTGGCATTTTCGGTGAAGTGAAATCGAGATTACGAACAAAGTGTTCGAGCGGAAACATCGCGAAAATGATGTGATGTTGACCTACTAAGGAAAGGCAACGAGACATACTCCTTATGCAATGTCGGGAATATAAGACCCGTGGACTATGGGCAGAATCCGAAAATTCCAGCTCTCGGGTTCTGCGGAATTCCTTGTGGTATACCGGTAACGCCAACCCGTATACCGGTACGCCAACCCGTATACCGGAATACAGTGTGCAGAATGCTGATTTCGAAGGGTAATTTGGGTAATTTCACTGAGGAGGGCTTACATAAAGGGGAACCCTTCCCCCTTTCTCCTCTGAAAATACAGCAAACACACAGGAAGAGAGGGAGAGAGAAACTCCCATCCTCTCTCACTACCACTTCTTCACTTTTCTCTCCTCCAAATTGGAGATCTTGGTGGAGATCAAGCTTGGGAAGCTTGGAGGAGTGAAGATTCGAGCTCGTGCATGCATGGTAGGCTTGGTGAGCTCGCGGATCCGAGGTGAGTCCTTGGATTTTGGTAGTTAGGGTTTCGGATTTGAGGCTAAGAAATGAGGTTTTGGAGACCCTTGGCTAATCTAGACTACAAATTGTAGAGATTAGCAAGAGATTTTGGGTTTTGCCATGAGTTTTGGAAAACCCTAGGTTGAAAGAGGGATTTTCTTGTGGAGGGTTTTAAAAATGTTTTAACCCTCTAGAACCCTAGTTTGGGGTTAGTAGAACATGTGGGACAACTCCATTTCGAATGATTTGGAGAGATGAGATCGTTATGAGTTCGACTCGGATTACGAAACCTTCATGTGTGTTAGGGCTAGGAGCTTGAAGATCAAGCTTGAGGCCAAGGAAAAGAGCCCGATTGCAAGTGTCTACAAGCAATCGGAAGAGTGTAAGGTGGGTTTGTGTTTACCGAAGTGATTAGGTCACTTCCATGTTGAAAGAGTAAAGTATATTTATTTTACTTTGATGCATGTAATGGTAGGTTAATTGGCAAGAGGTATATATATATATGAATGTGTAGATCATATGATGTTAATACCATTACCTACCATAGACGGATTGGAAATTGAGGCATGTGGAACACATTGTTACAAATGGACATGTGTATGCCTAGATGTAAACATAGCGGGGAGCTAGTTTTCTCTACATGATAGAGAACTTGACATGTGTCCAACAAGGGCTAGAGGCCACTAAATGTGAATGGAAATCCTAGTGGACAACTAGGATAAGAAAGAACATAATGTGCAATGTTGGCATTAAGATTTATATATATCAAAATGATTTGAGCCATGGGCTCACCTTGCATGTAAAAGAATCTAAGTATTTCATAATACAATATATATACTTGAGAGATGATGCATGCATGCATGTTAAACCTAGTGTTATTAAACATAGGTTGGAATGTGATGGTACATAACCTAGTGTTATTAAACATAGGTTTGGGATGATGATGGGTACATAACCTAGTGTTATAAACATAGGTTGGAATGTGTTTAAACCTAGTGTTATAAAACCATAGGTCGGAAATGTATGTGAACCTAGAGTCGCTGAACCTAGGTTGAGATAACATAGTGATAGGAAGATCACTTCAAACAGACAATTGAAGGCCTAGTGTCCATTTGACATAGGTGGAAAAGATCACAGTGGTAGGCTAACCCACTTGGGCGATGAGAATATTAACCTAGATGAGGTTGATATCTTAGGTAAAAGATGAACCCTTTGAGACTTTGGTCGAATGATTCCGGAATCCCTAGACTGATACTTTCAGGTATGTGGTGGTTTCTCCTCGCTTGGCAAGATGATTGTGGCTGCTGGCGGTTATGTGTGGTTCTCTCTCCTCGCCTCAAAATAGCATCGCAGATCATATACTCAGCCTGGCTACTTCAATCGCGGATAGCTATCAGTGTAAAGGTCGTTCTCCTCCTAACAAGCCCGGCAAGTGACTCATAAACTGCGGGTAAGTGTTGGTTCTCCTCTCGCTCGGCAGTGGGATTTGAGTAGCGGAGGTGTTTTGTGGTATATTCCCTCACACCTGCCGAGTTGGATTGTAGGCTGAGGTGTATAGTGGCATGTTTCATCTCATCCTCAGGCCTGGACCGATATGCGTAATCCGCTGATGGTAATGACTCTAAGTGAGTCTAGGGAATGAAGGTTGGGGACTCAAATAAGTAAACCTGAGCTGGGCGGGATGAGCCCAGCCAGGATAAATTGACTCAGAGAGTGAGTCGGTGGAAGGTTTTGACCTAAATAAGTAAACCTTAGGGAGCTGGGGCGGTGGGCCCAAGAATGTTTTGACTCAAGAGTGAGTCGGGTAAGGATTTGACTAAAAATAAGTAAACCTTAGGAGGGTGGTAACATAAATCCCTTTCGTTAATGTTTGACTCAAGAGTGAAGTCATGTACGGCTTAGCTAAGGTAAATGAACCTTAGAGCAGATTTGATTATGAAATGGTTAGAAGAATAGCAGTGAAAAATATATATGCATAGATTATCATTATCGCATTTTTGAAGCATAGCATGTTTATCTTTTCCATATCTAGTAAAGTTATATGCATGACGAGGTTAGTGGTATATGTACTAACCCATGCCTTGTATTGCTTTCCTTTGGACCTGGTGGGTCGAGCTCCTTCCTCTGGGTGGCCTTACCCACTGGGAACTATTTTATTATACGTTCTCATTCCCACTGTTTTTTCCAAGGTCCCTCCACGTGAGCGGCGCGGGCGGCGCGGGGGAAGGGCAAGCACCACAGATCGTACGGGACGCGTGACACGCGACATAAAAAGGGGTGGGGGGGGGGGGGCGCGGGGCTGGGATCGCCACAAGGAGACCACCGCAAGCATAATCCCCCTTGTATTTGCGAAAGAATGAAAACATAAGACAGATTAAAAAAAAAAATGTAATATGTGGGTGGTATTGCCTGGACATGGCCAAGACCTATAATACGCATTCGACCACCACCTTGTTTCATGATAGCTGCCCTATGCAATCCCTGTATGAATGTGATGCCCCCCCCCGAGATACCTACAGTGGTGTAGACACTCATATAGTTATGCGCCTAGCATGTACCACGTGCCACGTCGAAGCGTTGCAATGTCCAACGGAGGCGGCCGGCACTAGTAGTGCGTGCATTCTAGGTTCGCTTTAAAGGACCCCGACTTGAAATATACAGAATGTGCCTCCTAGGTCCGAATTCACGGGCAAACTCATCAGTCGAACGGCGTAATGCGTGGGACATGGGGATCTGGGGCCCCGGATATAGAGGAGGGCGTCATTTGGTGTATCCAGGGGCCCCCGGTCCATGGTGCTGCACGGCGATAGCATGGTGGCGTGGCGCGACATGAACGTCTGCCATCGTTGAGCCTGACATCACCTGCAACTATCTGGGGAGAGATACTTAGTGCTTCGAAACCTTGCAAACGGATCTCTCTGCTCTTCAAGTAATAACCGGGATGCTTCCATGATACAAAAATATGTGGGTGGCAGCAGTACTTGTTGTTTAATCTTTCTCTTCTAATTTCAACAATCTACATTTATCTTTATTTTTTTTCTTTAAGTTTTTTTTTTATATTTTTTTTTTTTTTTTTTTTTTTTTTTATTTTTTTTCCAGTTTTTTCCTCATATTAAAAATATTTTATACTAAAAATATTTTTAAAAATTATAAAAATATATATTATTTTTTTTTTTATTATAAAATAAGTACTGTATTTTCTATTAATATTTAATTTTTTATAACTATTTTTAAAATTTAAGACGCGCAAAATATAAATTTTTAATAAAAATTTTTAAAAAAAGAAAAAGCGAGTGTATAAAAAAATATCTCTGTATTTTAGTTTTTTTAAAAGGAAAACTTCATGAGGTGGCGGTGTATGGGATGTATTAACACATGGTGCAGGTAATAGTTTCCCTCCTGCCTCGAAATACACGCGTCTTCGGTTTTTTGCAGATTCTAGTGGGCCCCATTCTCAATGTCAACCAGATGCGGCCTTATTCCATAACGGACCGTCCATTCGCTAAACCAACTCCTCCTCGCGTTCCTCAGCCGAGTCCGATCAGACCATGCGCTACAGTTGCGACGTTCTCAATCGTGTGAAGCGGTATGTACACGGACGCCGAACGAACGAACGATCAACCCTAAAATACATTACTTGTCGAGTGTACTAATTCCGCCGAGAACTTTTATTCATCTCTCTCGCGATTCAAATCGATAATACAGATCTCTCAAGGTTCGTCTCCAAAATCCGATAAACCCCTTACGCTTTCCTCAAATTCCAAACAAGTGTAACCACCCACGCACTTGCGTAAATTTTACGGGGGCGGGGGCGGGGGGGGGGGGGAATTTGATGGTTTGATGCGTTCTAGTGGTTCGATGCACCAGGCGGCGCCTGCAGATGGATCGGGGGTGTCAGGTTTGCGAGGTGGGCCTTCTACAAGGATATCGCCATCCCCTTCTTCGTACGAAGGCCGCCCGAGGGGGAGGGGGGGGGGAACCTCGGAGGTCTGCATACCACTAAAAAGCATTGAACAGGAGCTCGACCCTGAGGGAGTCCGGAACCTAAAGGACCCTCGGGCATGCAGTATCACGCCTGCTTCACACCTATACTAACACCAACCCCGCCCCCTGCGCCCACCGAATTCCATTCGCTAGAGCAAGGTAATCCACCGCACATTGAGAGATGCAATTATGGTTATGTTCGATTTATATGTTTTTACGATTTGTTACACCAAGGAATGAGAACAGTAATAAATGTTAAGATGATGATCCCTGATGCGATACCCCGCAGTGTAATTGGCTAGCCCAAAGTGGTATTCCAGGCGAAGTTGCCCCGCACTCTAAAAGCGGATACCTGTAACCGGTGGACAAACATACCTCTCGCATGCACTATAAATTAAAAAGGTTTTTGGAGAGTTAATCCTGAGAAATCTATTTCCATGGAGATTGGAACCGTAACAGAGTATGGGTAAATATGAATCCAGTTGCAGGTATACCATACGGGTATTGTGTATTTGTAGCGACACAAGCCAGTGGTGCAGTCGCACACCTCTATCCCCATGAGAAGATGTGGAGTTGTCCCTTGTAGAAGAGGTTGCCTTCGGACCCGAAGATGAAGCGATGACTTGGCAACCCAGACGATCCCTCAACCCCTAAAGAGAAGTA
The DNA here is from genome assembly GCA_016920855.1 of Puya raimondii. Classification (NCBI taxonomy): domain Eukaryota; kingdom Viridiplantae; phylum Streptophyta; class Magnoliopsida; order Poales; family Bromeliaceae; genus Puya; species Puya raimondii. The sequence continues at coordinate 17,169,073 of JABWPP010000047.1, read as the reverse complement.
GAAGCCGCCCGCAACAGTCGATGCGATAGCAGACAGCGCAGGACTGGACACAAGTAGAGAGAGCACGACGTCAGGACAGAACCCCCCAGGGAGAGTCAAGTTTAAGGACGGCGTTAGATACTTACACACTAGGGTCTCGAGTAAAGTAGGAATGATGTTTGCGCAGCACCTGCTTAAACTCAAATCTGATAATGCATAGTTGTAATGTATATGTATTCGCCGAACGTCTAGACTACTTAGAGTAAGTTCACCGCGAGTGGTAGTCTTTAGTTTATTGAGTAGGAGTTAAAAGTAGCACATTTAGCAGTAACTCTATAGCACAGGCAATGTGTCTGCTTATGAGCGGACTTTTTGCGAGTCGTTCGCATTCAAAGATTGAGAACCCGGACGGAAGTAGCAGGTATTTTATTTGCTTATTTTTGTTCTATTTCTATTAATGTCAGAAATATTAGCTATGAATATGCGATTGTGATTACACTACAAATGTCAAAGTATCAGAGTATTTATGTAGCTTCTGCTTTTTTGTGCGATCGATGAATCGAAGGTCGTCTGTATTGATAATGTCTCACTCCTCTCATATAGTCAATTACTGAGGAGCAAAGTTTTTTTTATAACGTTGTTATTTTAGAATGTTAAGTCTGTAGTTGAGAGAGTTTTATGAGGAGTCGGTCGTGGTGATACTGGTTCGAACTATTTGGTATTTACATAAGAAACGTGGTACAAAGACCCTATATTAGGACATTATAAAATTATCTAATATATACAAACTAAATTAAACATAGCTTAGATATTTTGTATTTTTTTGATATACTTTAACTTTCCTCCCTTAACCATTGCCTGCACGTTAGAGGGTCATACTAAACCGGAGGAGGCCCGGCAAATGCAGCAAGGGTTTTCCCGAGCCAAGAATCCTATTTCGGTTCGGGTGATAGGCATGGCTTATGATAGACGCCCCCCAATGGGGATTGGATTCGGTAAGTTTGCACACCCTGCCAGGATGTCGTGGAGGTCGGAGTCGCATCGGAAACCTTTTTAAAAAATCCGCAAGATGAATCCGACCAGTTGAGCCATACCATTCCCATAAATTACGATTTTTTTTAATATAAAAAAATAAACATTGATACATTTTTTTTTTTTTACAATAACAAATTGCTTATAACTAAATTGACAGTTCAAATTGGCTTGTCATTAAAAAAAAAATTAATGAAAAAATTTTACAAATAATATAAAATAAATCATTGGTTTAAATGATGCAAACAAACCGTAATTTCCACATTTATTCCTATTGTGAGCTTTCTTCGGCTAGATATGCATGCGCAGAATTCCAACTTACAGGCGAATAGAAACACTAAATGCGGAGTGGTGGTTAGGCCGCGGATATGCAGGTGGGATGGGAACAGAAAGACAATGTAGAAGTTTATTTTACGATAACACTGCTAAATATTTAAAATACAAACTAGTTATGTGTGCAGCATCTTCAACCTTACCACTGCAAATTTGTATAAATTACATTTAACCATACGGTTGAAAATGCCTTAACGTGCTCCACTTTGATGAAAAAAGTATAATTCATATGAGAGCTAAAATTTAGAATAATTAGCGAATCAGGTAAAAGAAGAAGAAAATTAATCTATTTAACTTATATTTTCTATCGAATTGTTAATTTAGGGCAAATGATGGATCTTCTAATCATTTAAAAAATATAATCCATACTGTTTATAGAAGAATATTAAATCGTCCGTATAATAAATAGATATAAGATATTAAAATTATGCAAGGACCCTTAATTCCCAATAATAATAACAAATGACCCAATTATATAAATACATTGAATGATTCAGAGTCCAATAGATACAAAAACTAGATATTTATTAACTTCCAAATAAAAGGAACTTTCTATCCCCCTCCATGTTAAACCATTTTATTTGAATTTGAACTACCATGATCAAAGAAAAATCGTCGATCCGCAAAGGGTAAAGACATGACCGACGCTATAGTCGGAGAAATGAACTACGGATAAAACGCATTTCAAATCAAAGGATATACCCCCCATAATTAAGCCAGGTATTAAAATCTATAA
>JABWPP010000047.1:17156993-17159493 GCA_016920855.1 Puya raimondii | reverse complement strand
CTACAACTTTCTTTGAGGAAACACTTTCATCTTTCTTTCTAAATCTTATTTGAATATTTTTCAACTGAGATCCCTAAAGCCGGAATAAGACCCAATTAGCACTTCTCTAAAGCCGCACCGACGGAGGAGAATCGGGAATTCGGAGGGAGTTGTATCGCTAGAGCGAATCGCCGCGTAGCCTCCCCATGGAAGGACAATTTTGTCTTTAGGATAGTGCTTCGTACAAGCCTCATCCCAGGCCAGCCCGATTTTAATTATTTCTTACATAATCTAACTATATACGTATTTTATTTACTTATTTATTTAGCGGTTTATTTATTTTGAATTATTTTAAATTAATTCGAAAATGAATCAAATATCTCCAACAAGCACATCAACAACATTATAGAATACATCTAAACAGAGGACCCAAGGCATTTCTCATGTGAAAAAAAAATAAAAAAATAAAAAATACTCATAAAGAAAAAGTTGATATTGATTTCCTCAAGATTTGGAAGTGACAAATGTCAAATCATACTTCTTTTTTTCTTAATATTCAAGCCCAACTTGTGGACCTTCCAATTCCACAATAACGCTTATCCTCCAAAAATTTGCAAATGAAACGAACCTACAGAGCACCCAATAAGAGAACAATCATGGCAAACCCGAGGCGTAAACCTACAACTACAGTGTCAACCGACGAATGTTGCCCAACTGGCGTCGTAATTGGAGACCCTTCAATAGGACTTGCCGCAATCGGAGCATTCGCCACGATAGTTGGTAAGGGAGGTGATGCCAAAGGAGCATCAATATTTGGCAAAGCCGCTGTTGGTGATGGTGTGCTTGCCTTGGTAGTTGGCGATGGTGCACTCACCTCTGCAGTTGGTGGGCTTGCAGCTTTCTCTGGTTGGCTGGCTGCCTTCTCTGGTGGGCTAGCTGCAGTTTTTTCTGCGGGAATCACAGCATTCGTTGGTGGGCTAGCTGCAGCTTTGTCTGGTGAGCTGGCTGCCTTCTCTGGTGGGCTAGCTGCAACTTTTTGTGGCAGAGTTGCAGCATTCGTTGGTGGGCTTACAGCTTTCGTTGGCGGTGGCGTCACAGATTTTGTTGGTAGGGTCGCGGCTGTCGTTGGTGGGCTAGCTTTCGGTGCCCCAGCATGTGTAGGTGCTGTTGTCGAGTCATTTGTTGGGTTCGGTGGCGGGGAAGCTAGCTTGATCGGTTGGGTTGTTGGTGTTGGAGCCAGGGCTTTCTTGGGAGTAGCGACAGGAGTAGGCGGTGGCGGAGTAGCTTTTGTGGGAGGTGGTGTGGCCGTCTTCTCACCGCTTTCCAAGCCAGGAGGAATGATGGCACTGCTAATCTGTAGGACGGAGATATTGTAGGGCCTGGCAGCGACAACCTTGATCAGGGTGGATGTGATAGGGGCGCCAGGTACAGAAGAGCCGAAAACCATTTGGTCATCGGGTAGCTCGGTGTAATTTAGGAAGCCCGTGCGACCGGTGGCAACGCCGGTCGCCTGAAAGAGGGTAGTGAAGAGGGCACTCTTGTTGCCAAGCTTGTCGAGTATGACAGGGTCGTAGTAGTCAAGGAGGATATGGACGGCCAGGGCATTCTTGAGGGCATCATGTGGGAGGGAGGAGAGGGGGCTGATCGCGGAGTTGTCGAGCACGAGAACTGTGATGGTTTGGCGTTGATTGATCTCATCTGTGAGCTTTGTTTGGGAAAGGAGGTTGTTGAAGGTAGAGAATTCGGAGAAAGGGGCGAGGATCTCAGTGATGTCGTGGGCCGTGGACAACGAGAGGAGTGATAAGAGGACGATGAAAGGAGGCACAATGGCGGCTGCTAGCTTAGATGCCATCTTTTGGGGGCTTCTTTATTTCTTTATTGAAAGGAGGTGGTTGGGCTTAGAGGTAGACTCGGGACAGGAACATTTTATAGCTTTTGCTGTTGCTATATTTAGATTGTTTATTTTCGCCAAATTTGTTGGGCAGTTGGCATTTGGGCATGTTTGGACCATCAAAGAAAAAATTTTCTATTGGGGGATCGCTCCTAGTTTAGATAGCTCCCTTGTGATAGAGATTGAAGGGTATGACTTGGTCTTTACCTGAACAATTGGCACTCTTTCCACCACAATTCACAGAATTATATGGTCGACTAGGCTACGTTTAGGGCTTTTTAGGTTCACTTAATTTAGATTCTGATTTCATAATGAGATTCACTGCTGCCAGTAGTTGTTGTTTGTTTTACAGAAATCGAATTCCGAATCCCATTCCAGTCTGGAATGATAATGGCCCAATTCGACTTTGAATCTTGGATTGGTCCATTTTAGAGTATACAACTCGAGGCCTTCTCTCACAAACACCCCCCGCTACTCTGCTTTCATCACTCTCCTCTCCTTTAACAATCCTCTTTCTCAAAATTCTAGGCGTTCCAGTTGACTACTCCAATTTCCATTTCAATAATAAATCAAACATTTTTTATTAATTCGTCATTCCATTTTTCATTCCAATGCAATCGAATTTTATTT